>JAUZNJ010028190.1:0-16254 GCA_034780135.1 Jordanella pulchra
AGTTCAGTTTTTTGTGTTTCCTGAAAAATTGCAAAAAATGACTTAGGCAATTATTTTAAGAAGGTGACGATATGTGATATGCAGAAATTTGTGTCATTAATCTGCTAACGTTGATTTTGGTTTCTTCACGCACACACACACACACCCACACAAACACACACCCACACATAGTTGTAATGTATGTTATTCTTCCCTTTTGTAGTATACCACTAGCATGTAAAGTAGTCCCATTTCTGCTTGGCTTTTTTTACATAAGAATAATTTTAGTTTTCTTTACAAATTCAAAATAAGAGCTAAAGGGCTGAATTATTGTTTAAGGCCAGCTCCCCTCTAACAAATTCAGAAGATGGAATCGTACCTCTTGCCAACATAAACCTTTTATTACACTGAAATATTGTGAAGTTCTATTACAATAATGTCATAAAAATATTTTTAAAACCAAATGCCATAATTTTTCTCTGCTGTGACAGCTTTTATGTTTGATTTATTGTTTTTTATGGTGAAAAACTTCAGAGAATAAATTAGAACTGAATCCCCGTACGACACATATGTCGACATGACATAGATCTCTAGGGAGATGATTTTTCCAACTGATAACTTAGCACCTATCAATATTGACAGAGCCCATTTTACAACCACTCCTTGCTATATCCAATGACTTTCTTTTTTTGTGTTTCCGTGTGAAAATATGCTGATGTGTTTTCACTAAAGACTAACAATGTCTACTACAACATCTAACCATATTGCAGGTTCAGTATTCAGCAGCTTGTTGACTGCAGAGATGTCTGTTATGAAGCCAAACCTGTAAAGGATTGACAAAACCGAAAAGAAGAAAATGAAGTTATGAGAAAGAAATCCTGCATAGATCTTCATCCATATGTATACTCACCTGCATCTCAGGTTGAGAGTACAAATCTACACCTAAAGTACCTTAAAGAAGTGACACACAAAAACACACAGTTTCCCAAACAGTCTCTCAGCCTGTGTGGTGAACTCAGCTTTTAGCTGAAGGTATTTGCTCTGCGTTGTAATACAGTAAATACAAGTCAGTGCATAAAGCCTGTCACAATGCACAGATGTATGTGTCTAAATGCGAAATAACCAGTGCACTTCCACATGTTTATGTACCATTGACTATGGGCTCTATGTTTTTCTTTATATAATAGAAGGTCTATGTTTATACGTGTCAAGTTCATTATACAAATGTGCTGGAAGCCACACCGGTGAGCTCATCTGGGTGGTAAGTTGTGCCACAAGCAGCCTACATGTCAGTGTTTCTTCTCTCCACTGTTTGATTCAGACAGAGCATTTTGTTTCCTGCATTCCACAAACCCTATTTCTTTCTTCACTGGATGTGGTTGTATCCTTGGGCTTATGCGGCAGAGCGAGCAAGAGATATAATTTATTGTCTGTTCAGCAAGGCAAATGTGCAAACCTGGCATATTTCATTTGCTGAACATATCATTATTAAAATATGATTTTTTTTTCGTCTTTTTTACTGTTTTATCTTTTGCAGGGAAATGCCATTTGGGCTGATTTATGGTCGCACCGTGAATTTCTTGGTGATAATAACATCTGAAACATAAAACAGGTTCATGTTGCGTGTAAGGAGTGCAGGCAAGAAAAAGTAGGCACTAAGAGAGAGCACAGATGAGTGATAAAGACAAACATGTCAACGCATACCAAATAGAGAAAAATTTGAATTACTTAGGCTAGGGAAAGCTGTTGCCTTCCTACACTTTTTCACCACAGCACAAACAGCAAAAAAAAAAACTTCAGCTACTTTAGGACTTATGGCAGTGAACAGAGTATGCCTTGTAAATTATTGCGTCTGTAGTGAAAAAATGTGACTTAAAAAAGAGCAGCAGAAGGAAAAACAGCACACCATGGAAGAAAGCTTTCTGTATTCATGAGTTTGGCTTTAAAAGTCCCTGCAGGTATAATAATGAAGTTCCTCTCTCCCATGTGGAATGGACCGTAATGATTATGATGAAGGAGATTTGCTGGTTGTTTTTTTTTTTTTTTGCTTTTTTTTTAGTCCTTGCTCTTGTATCAGCAGTGCAGTAAACATATGCATATAGTTTTATGCAACGGTGTAACAATGATGTAAATGTAAAATAGGGCTCTTACATAGGCAAATATGCAATGTATCTCTAAAAGAATTTTTTAAAAGTCTGCAGCAAAGCCAAACTACACAGAATATTTGATGAATTCCAACATATTTAACTGAAACTCCAAAATTTTCGTTACATTTTCAGGTAACCCTAAGTGGTTAGGATTAGAAAAAGTTTCAGGATTTCCACAGATCCGTTGAGCATCAACACGCCTTGTGACCATCTCATCTATGAGATAGCTTATACTGCAGGGGCAGAATATTGAAAAAAAATGCTCACCCCAACTCTTACTATAGAATAAAATCAATTTTAAAAAATGACTACTTCTAATGAAAAATCCCATTCCAAGTAGATTCAGACATTAGGGAAGCTGCATTTGCACAGCACATATTTTACATAACTAACTATAAAACTATTAGCTGAGTTTGTTTGCTTACCTCAAAATTACAAACTCTTCTCTTATCTTCTTCTTTACTACACATACTGTTATTCCTACTTTAGTTGTTACAGTACCAGTAGTAGTGCTAGTAATTTTCTAATTAGAGTAACAGTTTGAAAGCCAATTGGATAGTAGCCAGGCAGAAGCCATTTAGTGTTTTTACACTCTTAGCATGAACATCTTTTCTGGTTTTTAGTCACTGGTTTCCATAATTAATATTCTACTGTTAACATTATTTTAGCCATCAAAAATATTTGAAGCTCATGCATAAATATAAGATAATCAGCAATTGTGGCTTGTTCCAAGTCAAGTAAATTGTATTATGTCAAGTGGGCTACTATGATCATTTGGGTTTCTTTATCAATAGTCCTGAAATATGGTCCAGTCTGAAGACCATGGGCTTTTTAAGTATAAGAGGTATCATTTCTGTCTTTTTTAGTTTTAGAACATGGGAAATGAGAGGAACACTATGTTGCATTAAAAGATCCCAGGGCCAGGAATCAAATTCCCTACTGCAGTGATAGGGGAAAAAAGTGATCCCAAGGTTGCAGAAAGGCGATGCATTGCTCCATGGCAAATATAATCACTTTTAATATTATTATTTTCAACTGGGTTTGTTTGGATTTGGTTTCCTCGTTAACCTCTTTACAATCTCCCTTTTCACTGAGAACTAAGCATACCAAGACACAAACGAACCAAAAACCAAGTGATGACTCTTCCCAAATCAGTACACATACTGTATGAACACTGGGACATTTTTACAGTAGGGAACTCAGCGCATATCAGGACATTAAGCTTTATACAAATAGTATCTTGAGAATTTTCATGTACCTGCAGTACATGACACAAAATAGGAAAATGCAGCTTTAAATTTTATTTCATCTAAAACAAGCAAGTATTCATGAGCTTCTGTAATAAACTTTATTTAACAACAGGATAGGACTACAGTATTGAGAAAATTTGTGTTCATGATACTCTAAATTTGTTTAGTCTTTAAGAAAGAGCAGGTTAATTTGAACTAAAAAAACAGTTTTAAAAACTAATTTCCAACAACTTAACTGCAAAGCTATTGGAGTTACTGGAATAACCTGTGATATGTTTTCAGCTTTATCAAATATGTCAATGTCAATGACCAGACAAACCTGATAAATTCTCTTACTTTGTTGCATGACTAACACCCATGGCAGCTGCTTTCCTGCTGAACACCTTTAATGATATTAGAAGATAAATGAGTGGCACCGCCTGTTATGACCCATAATGATACGCCTTGTCCTTTACAGTGAGCTAAACCTATTTTCTTCACGGCGTTTGGCCCTGCGAACGGAATTTAGAGACCCACAAGCAATCTATTCAAGGCTGCAACAAGCTAAAAGAATGTGACGTGCCAATGTTTTGGGGTGATTTTCATTATGTGTCATTCCATTCTAATTCATTTTCAATTGGGCCATAAGAGCTGTCGCCATGAGCGGTACAAAAGGCAAGGAGCGAGAGAAGGAGGATCTCGTTTAGCTTCCAAGACATCCCGAGAATGAAAATAATGATCTTTATGAAATTGCTTTAGACACAATCTGACAGCCAAGACAAAGCAAGAGGCTGGCCTTGTTCGAATCGATGCAGCCTCCATTAGTTTCCTAAAGAGTAGCATGCAATTTGTTGCGCTGGAGCGGCATGGCATTGGTAATATTCTTCTGCTCTAACACAAAAAGCTAATGCAGTATAACCAAGGTAATGTCAAATTAAACCTACACTTCTGTCAAATGGCAATGGTAGAATGGCTAAAACGCACTAGATCCATAAAGCATGACCGAGCCTGTTATCAGAGGCACCACATTTGTGTCACAATGGCCTCCGGGGCCATGCTTTTGTGAAGGCAGAAAAACGTTGCTTCTATATCCATTGACTATGATCTCATGCACACAAAACATCAGACCTTCTAAGTAGGTATTGATTAGCTCAATGAGCACAGACAAAGCAATTGATGGTAAGATGGCATAAATACTTCGACACAGCATGAAAACACAAATTGAAAATGTGGAAGGGTAAAAACAGCTCTTACCCATCATTTCCTAAAAATGTGTGTAGGCATCCCACTCATGATCCCTGGCAGTCATGTAATCAATACCTGGAAGAGTTAGCCTATGAATAAACTGGACATAGGTTATGTCTCTGTTCCCTTCAATTACTTATTCTTGTGAATTCACTGCAAGCCCGGCATCGGAACTTCTTAAGGGACGAACCAGTTTCTCTTTGTGTGGAAGGCCATGATGGACATGTTGCCAGTGTTGCAAAAACAGGGCCAACAGAATCCGCACTCAAAAGGATGAAAATGCTGATCTGATGGTATCTTTCGTCTCACTGGCTGACAAGCCGATAGACAAATGGCCACTAGTCTCTAACCTCTCAAACAACTAGCCCTCCTTCCTATTTTTGTCTTCAAGTCTTCTCTCTTCATTCAGTACATGTGTGTGCCTACACCCACATGACTAATTCATACAGCTCAGCTCCATCAGAGTGCAGTGACCAGAACAGATTCCCTGGCTAGAGGGTGAGGTTTTAATTAAAGATACAGCTGCAGTAACAAAAATTATCCAATCCCTTCTGTAATTTCCACCATCTCTACAAGTAGAGCACAATCTATGTTAGCTTCAGATATGTGTTACAATAAAATGTACTGGTTTTACATTTTAAAATCAGCATCTCATTAGAGTAATATGCCTGAGGATGTAAGACAAAGCTTTGCATGTTCAAGGTTCTATAGAGCAGTTTAAACCTTTGTCTTCAAGCTTGGATTTCCAGGGCCTTGGGGACTTGAGCACGGTACTTCATGGGTGGAAGGGAGGGAATGAAGTGTGTAAAGACCATGTCTTTTTTGACATCCCTATTTCCGAAGGCCACTGAGTCCCTCCAATAAAAAGCCAGGACCCACAGAACATCCACACAACAGGCTTTTTATTAAGCTCTAGTTTCAACCGCTGCCATTTTCTCTTTTTATTGTCTCACAGCACAGCCAAAACGAAATCGATAGGACTTTGGGAAAACTGGGTGCAAAAGTGCACACTCTTTACTGTCCCACAATCAATGGGAGCTGTGAAAATTAGAGCTGCAAACACACACTAAAGATTTCAAAACACAAAAAAGACAACAGCTTGAGGCCACAGGGCACCCAAGGTTGGTTGTGGTGGTGAGGGGTGTATTTAGCCTGGTTTAGATTACGCTAGAACACCACCACAGGTTTCTGCTTCAGCTGTGATTGATTCATCAAAGTGATTTAATTAACAAACCCTTTAGCTAATGAATCAATTAAGGCATTGATTAATGTGCATCGTTCATATAGATTGCAGCTGATACAGACCATTACAGATAAATTGTGCTCAATTTGAAGCAGTTTACAGCAGTTTACATGTGGGGAAATGCTTACCTACGTGCTTCCCTGCTGAAAGGAGACTGAATACACTGTGGACTTAGCTGAGTAAAACATGGAGATTGTAACATTGCGACTGGCTTTTAACGACACTGCCTGAAGTGCATTCAGCATTCTGCAACTGTGGCACAAACTGAATTAATATTCAGAGGGAAAAACAAGACACGGCATCTGTAGATGACATGATGAAATTGAAAAGCTGTACAAAAATCTCTACAGCAAATATGAAGAAAGCAAAACAACATATTATCAGAAGGAAAAGCCAAAAACTGTCAGTGTAATAGGAACTTGGGAAGCATATTTCAAATTCGCAGTTTATATCAGAGAATTCTAGTCTGTTTTGTCAGTGAGATCTCTAAATAAAGACCAAAAATATGTTGGTCAAGCAGTCGAAACAAACACCTTGGAAGACAACAAGCAACTAGTATCCTATTTGAAGGACGATCAGTTTCTTTTCTAGATATGACCCTTGCTTTCAGCTGCAGTCTTTGGAAAGCTGACCTGATTAGGCACAAATTCTAAAGGAGCAACCTGATCAAAGCATATGAACAACTGGTGGAATCCTCTGACTACATAATTAATTTTTTTTTTGAAGCAAAAAAATATGCAGTTCAGAGGAGCTTCTGTTTATAAGTTAAAACACGAGGTGCTCTTCTTTTTAACTTGCTTTCACCACAGGCCAAAAATGTTCAGAGCATGACACCAAGCATTTACCAATGCTTGACCTAAATCTGCCTAAGGCTGCAGCTCCAAGCTGTGCAGCCATGCCAAAGGACGTCATTTCAATCTTTAGCTTCTATTTTTCAAGAGGGGTTCCCAGGCTAAATGTATATGATAACAGATGTCAGATTCAGTGCACACGAACGTCTTTTACCCCAGCTCGCTTAAGCTGGCCCTGTGGTTATACTTGGAGTTTATTACCTCCAGTCACAGTCTTTGTTTTATTTGATTAGCCAGGCACTCCAAATAGACCATTTTTTTATGTCCACTTTCTAAGTACTTGCTATTATACCATTTTATATTCATTGGTTAATAGATTTCAAAATATATTCTATATAGAAGTGATATTCCTGCTGGCACATCTGTTTAGAAAACTTAAACTTTTCATCTTTCATGCAGGTTCTGACAACAAAGAGCAAAAACAATTATTGAGCTGGTCCCCCTATATCAGTCTTTGGTCCTGGGAGCGAAGCAAAAGAACTAAATAAAATGCCCTTCTTTAAGCTGCCCCCGTTTTTTTACGCATCATACTAAAAGTTAGCCTTGGCAGAAGGCTTTAACACCTAAAGAGCATTCCCCAGTGTGTTGGAGAGCAGTTTTGCCCCAAGTCCTATAGTTGGTCACCAGACAGACTTTTGTTCATCACTGCATCCTATTGTCAAGCAAAGCCAGCAAACACTAATAAGATAAAGGAAATATTGTCACCACCATAGGCAAGAGCTACGAATAACAACAGTGGTGGGTTGACTTCAACCTTCTGTGGCACCTGACCTAAACAAATCAAACATGGATTGCCAAGAGGTCCTTGGGGTTTGCTTTTTTTATTGGGTCTTCATTGTCCCTCTAGATTCTGTACTAATAAAACCTGCAAATAGAAAGTACCACTTACAGGATACAGCCAAATCAGGTTACCCTTGGAAGCATTAATGTTTCTCTTCTGGCCAAGAACACGGTTTTATAAAAAACTGTGAAATGCCATTCAACCTTGGTTGATTGGTATTTGCTAAAGTGCAGTTTTCTGGTATGAACAAATAAATTAAGAGTATTTACAGCTTTTTGGCAGGTAGCGCCGCATTAATATATTTGGTTTGTACCTAAAATAAAGATGAATAGACATCAAAGAGAGTGTAGGAATTAATGATTCAAATCTACTGAATTAACACATTCAAATAATATCCGGCACGGACACTAAATCCTATGCTGAAGAAAGCTGACAAAAATAGTTTTTTTTAATGAAAAATTCAGTTAAAAACTACCTAATTTTTATTATATTGTAAAGAATCTAAAGAGTCTACAGAGCTTTTAGAGATAGTGCAATTGTAGAGGACAAGATGCCTCAATTAGTCTGTTTCAGTGGCTAACAACGGAAATTTCACTTAGATTGCCTTCAATTCATGAGTAAAGAGGAACAATCTTACGAGCTTGTCAGGCTTTCTATTACTATGTGACAAATACCTCAGCCAATGAAGAGCAAAATGGGATTTGCTCTATTGACTGAATTATTGAAATAGACGTTTTGAGAGAATTATGGTCCAAAATCCCTTCACATTTCCAGTGCATTCTGTTCCTGGATGTATCTTATCCTAATCCACAATCTCTGCATTTTGTGATTGAACAAGATCCGTACTCTGAACAAGAGTTGATTTGATGAGGCTCAAAACCTGCTCGCACTTCACCATAGCCCACAATGACGTCTCTTTAGCTGGCTAGAGGTCTCATATTTGCTAGTTAGAAAATAACTCTTACCAACTTACCATCTGATAACACACCACCCACACACACACACATCTGTACGCTCACCTACAGTACATGCATGAAAAAGACAGCAGGGGCGATCAATCTGTACAATAGCAAAGAGGAAACTAAAAATACATTTGCTTTCTCTTCCTTTTGATCAAATTCACAAAGGAGACAGTAGACACTGGACAATCGAGATGCTGTCCAAAAGAGGATATGTGAGAAAAGACTAGATGGGGTCTGTTCTTCGGGTCTCTTGCACATGCCTTTCATTATTCTCGTCCCCAAAAGACTGTCACTAATGCAGTCTTTTGAATTCATTTTATCAGTTCGCATTATTAGGCCTCACAGCCAGCTTTGACCTTGCTCATTCTTGCAGTCTAAATTGTGCATTTTCTCAACCCTCCTTTATGTAACTCATCTCTGTCTCTTTCCAGTAGATTTCAATAAAGGCCCTTCTGAAAACCCCAATGGAGTTAAAATCGTCATTTTTTTGTTGTTTTTTTTTTGCCATGCATTGACCAGCAGCTTTCTCACTAAAGTTGAAAGCTATTTGATATCTTGTCAAAATGCAAAGAAATGCAAGCTTAAGGGGAAAAAAACCTTGGTGTTAAAGCACAACATGATACAGACAAACAACTCAGCAGTCAAGGTCAAAAATATTGCATTGCCTGTCAACAAACTCAGCAATGCTGATGGTCTGAATCTAATGAGCGCCCCTTCCATTTACACAGCCATGGGCAGCACTTTTTCGTACTGCACCATGGCCACAAAACGGTCTCTCTGACCTCTGATTAAAACCCACCATCATATTGCACCTCATTTTGGCTCTGTTATTTCCATATTTTCTAATTATAGAGCTGGAAAAAACCTAATCTGTCTGGCTTTGTGTTGCTGTAACCACAAAAACATAGGACTCAGTTATTTGATGAATTGACAGAGGAAACACACATGCTTCTTTTCTGTCCACATTCAAAAGGAGGTAAATGATCTCAAACCTATAAAAGGACACACCACATCATTCCCGGTGTTGTTTCATCTCAAGTTTTATTATCAAACATTGCCCGTTATCACTACACTACACCTCCAAAGCAGTTGATTCAACCTTTACCAGTCACTAACTCGCTTGGCAGCTGACAGTTGTAAGACTGGTGGGTTCACTGTAACCTTTGGCTTTTCAGAAATCACTTTGGAGTCCTGGGTAGAAGGGCTTAAATGGGCTAAAGACTTGCTTTCTTTGGGCTCTTATTGGTTTCCTTTCCCCTGTGAAATTTTGTATCCAGAAAAATTCCAAATAAAAAACATGAGGTAAAATACATGTTGGCAATGAAGATAACTATCATTCTCTTCAGTTCTACAAAAATGAAGAAAATGTCATGATAGTCTTCTCATACTCAATCCATTTCCTCTTTCAACCTTTGAAGGATCCATTATTCTGATAGAAGCTACTGTAATAAAGATGTCTGGACCTTTCTTAAGGTATTGTGAAAATCCTTTCAAGAACCTAAGTTCTAGGGTTATCGTGCTGGATTTTATCAACAAAAGAATCATTTCCTGACGATGAACATGTAAGGAGATTGGCTTACTTCGAGGAAACTGTACAGACTATGAATTTACAAATTAGACTGCAGCTATATTGTAGCTTAATACACCAACTATACTGGCTCTGTTGTTGAACATTACACTTCTAAAGTTTTAATTTTGCTTCATAAAATTATTCAAAAAATTGATCAATGATGTACATATGGCCCAAAAAATATAATTGTGTCCTTGCTAACATATTTTTACAACTTTGATGAAAAGATTACAGGAATGCATCCTGGGGTCTTTTACAAAAGCAAAACCACCAACTCTTCGGCTGGACATTTTCATGTAAAATCCAAAGTGTTCAAAACCGCATGGCCTGAATCTCTACCCTGTACAGGAGGCAGTAGACTGGACAGCATGTCATGTTAAGTTTAGCTTTTCAAATTTTCCACAAAAGAAATGGATGACTGTCTTTATAACAGATTGCTCACCCTCTGGGTTTGCTTCCATCAAGGGAATAAGTGCTTTTTTTTCAGAGTAAGCTTCATACTGTACAGTAATTCCTCAGCTTTGCGCCATTAGACTTTCATAAGGAGCAAGTGAGCTCAAATCTCTTGCAAGAAGATCTCCCCACAGACAGATGTGATTTGTATTTATTGTGCCGCATTGTAGGTGGAATTAATGACTGGTTGCAGGGAATAATCTGCCAGGCGGAAACATCAGTCAAGTTGTGACTCATTAAACCACACGCCATTCACAGTTGAATGTCAGCAAATGACACTCCATTAATTATTCCATCCCCCCCAAAAAAGGGCTCAACTGCTCAACCATGATGTGGCCATGTCTGCAAGGCCAAAGGGGACAGGTACCTGCGTGACGGAAATAAATCTTTGAGTAAATATGTAAGGAATCAGAAAACACAATGCAAGGTGAAGGGAGGTACATTAAAATTGCTTGACCTTAATGTTACCCTAAAGCTAGACTATAGTGCCATCTATTGAAAACGTTTTCAGAGAATGTGAATTTCTGCTCTTTATTTTGCACCGGTATAAACTGTATTCTCAAATTAATGATTTTTTTTTATAAACAAAACCAGGTTACTTGTTGATAAGGCGTGCTTTCTATCGAATAACCCGGATCCTCATTGGTTGCTCCCCTTAACAACCTAAAAAGTGCAAACCTGACTGCAGTGGAGACCGCTCACTTTTTATAAGTTAGAAAAAGACAGTTGCGCATAAGAAAATATCTACGAGTAGAATTAATGTGCGAGCAATTTACCTTCTTTTAACAGGCGTGAGTGGATAAGAAGGATAAGGAAGCAGCAGATCGCTGCTCCGGTCAGTGCCCACGCAACTCGGAGCAGCTGCATCCTGGGCGTCTGTGGGGAAGGTTTTGTCGCGGACCTACACAGGCGTGCAGCGGTGGTGGTGGTTGGAGAGGTAGAGGGGGATAGACACTCCAAATCAGCTTGCAGACACGCACTGATTCATTCTCAGCTGGCCGTGCAATTCAATATTCATCGTGTAGGAGGAAAAAAATATCTTGATCGTCCAGTTTTAGTTGAGATCCCAGAAGAAAATAATAATAAGAAAAAAAAACAAAAAAAATATATTCATAATAATATGCACTCTATTTTGCGTCACAGCAGCTCCAAGAGGGGCGATTAACCCCCAATCAGCAGTTGAGGGGCTTGCATCCTAAATTCCTTAGTTTTGCTTTATTTAAATGGTTATCTTCTATCATTAGATCAGAAATGCCAGCTACTCCCTCTTCGAGTGCGCACGGCGGCTCCACGGGCGATGATCACCGCTCTCCGCTGCATGTTACGCACATCTCTCCCACTGCTGGAGAGCTAGAGGCGCACACTGCCAGCCAAAGTCGCCTCGCGTTCCCCCCTCCCTCCCATCTTCCTCTCCCTCTCTCTCTGGCTTTCTTTTTTTCTCTCTCTCTTTCTGGTTCCGTATTTTCTCGTCACCTCCCTCGCTCGTTTCAGTCTTAAGCAACTCTTACCATTTACGCACAACAACGGACAGGTTAACAGCGCAACTGCAAGCTCCCATCAGAATATCCAAACATCAGAGAAAAAAATGTCCACACTTTCCTTTTTTTTTCTTTTCTTTTTTTTTTTTTTTTGCAAAAGCTACACACACAGACACACACGTCCTCTGCTTAGCTCCAGGTTACGTCACGACTCCTCCAAATAATTTCCTCCAGCTATAACGCATGGAGATGGCTTAGGAATGTTTCTTCCTTTAGGACTGAGTAAGACTGAAGTGATTACAGTTCAGCAGCTGATAAATGCACGGATCTAGATATAGGTTATAACTTTGATTTATTCCTCCTGGGGGACTCTTTTAAAAGACTAATCGACACCAAGAGCAGTCACAAACAAATTATAAATAAACAGAAGCAAAAAAAAAAAAAACTTTACTGCTTTGTAGGTTATGGGATGCTGCTTCTGTGAGGTGAACAACGACAACAAAGAAAGGAGTCTTGGTTAAAAAAAAAAAAAAGATAACTTCAGGTTAATCTCTTAGAGGGCTGATTTGGGGCATTACATCAGAAATTAGTGCTTAGAATATTTGTTTTATAAATTATTCACCAAATAATCTACACAACCTGAAGTGTCAATTAGTAGATTATTGAGCAATATCCTAAGATATTTAATCCAGCATCCAAAAACTAAACCACAACCATAAACTAAACTAATATTCTGAAAAGGAAAAACTTTTTTTTTTTTTTAGAAGCAATCAGGGGAGCAACCTTGACAGTGGAGCAGCTAAATGAGAACCAATCACCAGTAGGGAGAATCTGTAAACACAACGGTACACCACAGTAAATCCAGGTGGTGGCAGTATCATGCTTTGGGAATCCCTTTCTTCAGGGGGCAGGAATACAGTACAACATCAATGTTAATTATTTCTTATTTTCAACATCATCATATGACATTTTTTTACCACAGTTATCTCCATTACCTCATCACCATTCATCTTTCACACAGGCACTGAAAAATAAAGTTCAATCCAGCTGAGGGCACCCAGGAGATCATGATTTTACCACACTATGGTTTTAACCATGCTGGTGCTCATGGGGAATGCTGTCTACTTTCAAGCAAAATGATACAGCTTTTGTCCAACGGGGAGTGCTAAAATGAATCAAAACTGAAGTTTCTTTAGTACTGCTTTAAACTACCTGAGACTGGAGTGAAGCTCCAAACCCTTCAGCAGGGCAACAACACTAAACGTGCTGCAGGAAAATTATGGAGGCTGTGTTGTTCAGACATGTACAGTAATATACCCCCACAATATATGTATGTGTGGTACATCAAGTGAAAAAAGAGGTATAACCCATTTTATAAGACATGAAACCATTGCCCCTCTAAACAACAGCAAAATAACTTACCAATGTCAATAAGGTTGGCTTCGGCAGCTATCAGATCTAATTAGATGCTAACAGTCTCCGTGGGGCCCAGAGCAAGTGTGTATTTGACTGTGCCCTCATCTGTTTGTATACGACTAAGTTTGCACGTGCGAGCTTGCATCAATCCATCCATCCACTGCAAAGGAAGGTAATTAACAGAGATGTAATCTCTGCAAGGATTTGGTGTGGAAAGACTTTATGTTTGCTTGTGGCTTGTGTGGGAGTGAGAGCCTGACATTTTCACATACTGAGCCTACAGCAGCCTCAAAGAGCTGCAAATATGAGTTTAGGTATGTGTAGAAAGTCTAATTAAGAGGGAAAACTGGGAAAACAAAACAGTGATTCTGCAAAATAACAGATTTCAGGATCTCACAAGGCCACCATCTTTCCAGATGTCTTATCTGACATGTAGAAACATACAGAAAAACAGGGTAGGAAGCAGGGTATGCATAACATTTGCAATAGTTATTTTCTAATAAATTTAGGTATTTTTTATAACTAAAAAGTCAAAATTTGTATTAAACAAAACAGGAGTGTGTGTAGGCATCATTACCATTAGAAATAATGGATAAAATTATTGAAATGATCTCCAGAACCTTCCCTTTTTCATAGGATATTTAGAAGAATATTCAATAACAGAGATTTTTATGTCTAATAGCATAGCTGAAGATAACAAAAATAAATGGTAAAGTGATATATTAGTCTGATCAACTACTCAAACCTAATCCACACTCAATGGTATAGTGCTGTGATCAGTTACTTACCCTCTAACAGATTTGTTTTTTTTGATTGTGCTTTTTGGTCACCTAAATGTTTATAGTCATTCCTTATAAATCAATATAGGATTAAGCTAGCCTGAGTAAATACAAAAAAGCTTTTAATACCAGCCTATCCTAGGTGAAAAAGTAAGTAATTTCTACACCTATTAACTTGTTGTGCCACCCTGCTATTGCTTGTGATATTTAGACATTGTTTTATGAATACGGTTGAACTGTGGAGAAATTTGTCTTCTTTCCAGAATTGTATTAATTCCACATCACTGAGGGAATTTCCAGCATTAATGACTTGTTTAGATAAATACCACAGCATCTCAATCTGGTTTAAGTGTAGACATTAAATAAGCCATAGCCGCATTTGTGTTTTTTCTTTTTTTGCTTTTTTTTTTACCAATTAAAGGTGTGAATTCTGCAGTTAAGTACCCCAAGACCATCACACCACCTATTGTCTTTTTTTCTTTACCATTTTTTTGGATCTAAGATATTGTTTTATATAGGCTTAATGTTTTCCATCTCCATTCTCATGTGTTTTTTCCCCTGAAGTTTGGGAGACCAGTATGACAAAGTGCTTATCTTTGGTCAGTAGTGGTTTTCACCTCACTGTGGAGGCTCAGTAATGCTTTATTCATGGACACAAAGTCTCTAGCTTTTATCTTTTGTGCGGTTTCTACACTTTTGCTTAATGTTCTGATCGACACACACCACAAGCTTACATCACACTACTTGAAGAAGTAGAAAACACAGCTTTTCCTAACATTTTTAAAGCATCATTATGTCTTTTGAGAGTGACAACAACTTATTTCCAAGAGTTTTTTTCACAATCTATAGATAGTAGTGATGATAATGGGCCCAATCACAAGTTTTCTGTAGATGTTAATATTTGCAAACCCTAACCAGTAGGAGCTGTTGCTCCACTATGATTTTCAATGCAGAGCTGTCTGCAGGTACAAAAATTTCCTAGGTGTGCAGGAAAGCTAAAACGGTGTAAATTGGACCTCCTTTTTTGAATCATAAGCATGTTTAGCTTTCTGTACGATTCATTAATTCACCCTTGAATTATCTCTTGTAGCTAACTCTTCACAGCACTATGAGCAAACCATCTAAATAATGAAACATGTTGGTGGCAGCATCATGTTGTGGGTATTTTTTTTCATAGTTGACAGAAGGTTTGAGCTAAAATTATGCCAATACCAAAAGAAACATTAAAACTGCAGGGCCATAAAGCAATTAGCAAAGCTCTTAAAGGCAATTGTATATCAAGCCTCTGAAATGACACCATGCAAATTTTTTCTATTGTTTTTTTCCAGTTTTTCCATTGCATCTAATGTTCATTTTTATAATACCTGACCACATATCTAGAACATTTGCTTTGTTACCTTGAAGAATAACCTGACTAAACACTGTAAAGTTAATATATATTTTGAAATAATGTACCAGTTACACATTATTCACCTTCAATGCTTCCATGTCTACTTTTCTCTTGCCATCCACCCATGCCATGTTCCTTTGCTTTCCTTGCCAGGAGCCAGGAGAGGCGTTACTTGATTTGTCCTTTGTGCAGGTCACTGGCTGTATGCCAGCCAAAGCTGATGCCAATAAAAGCTGTGAGTAATGGCCTAAAACTTCTCCATTCACTGTGTTTCCCATTATTTCCCTCAGCCAATAAATCTGAAGGTCTTAATCAGTGGAAAAACTTGGAACATACAGCCCGAGTCGCGCTGCGTGTCTGACAGTAAGATTCTTAATTTTTAATTGAAGGAAGAAAAAAAATTGAGGCAGTCCCTTCACCCATCCCCCAAAAACATGACGTCACCCTCAGACAGGTGGTAGTAAAATTGTTTAGGCAGATGAACACACTGCTGCTGTCAAGAAACAAAACTGCCTTTGGGCCTCTGAGATCAGCTGGTCTCTGATTTAAGTCCCTCTAGTACCTAATAAACCAATAATTGAATAAATGTTACAAAAAGATTGCCAATTACTGTGAAGAGGTCATAGCAGGGTGGGTTAATCTTTTGGGCTCTGAATTTACCCAATAATCATGGATTACAATGCCTTCCGGGGGGGGGGGGGGGGGGGGGGGGGGGGGGGGGGGGGGGGGGG
>JAUZNJ010028191.1:2858-16253 GCA_034780135.1 Jordanella pulchra
TGAAGGTAAAAGTTAGAACAGCCTAACCAGGATGTGTGGGATCAGCTGAGTGTTATCTGCTCTTTGTTTGGCTCTATACCTCTACAGGTTAGGGATCTTTTCTGTAGACATAATTGTCTCTTTGTTGTCTGAACTATCTTGCTTCACCATATATTTCCGAGCTGTTTCACCCTTACTGTCCACCTTGATCACTTAGGTCTGCTGATCAGCTGCTTCTGACCGCCCCTAAAACTAAGCTGAAGCTCAGAGGGGACAGAGCATTTGCTGTAGCAGCTCCTACATAGTGGAATAGGTTACCTTTACGTGTCTGGCAGGCCTCCTCATTTGCATTTTTAAAATCTCTTTGAAATAAATTTTAATTTTTAGTCCCCAGATTGATTCCTGACTGGCTGCACCTCACTTTTTCTGTATCTCTATTCTTTTCTTGTATTACTGCTTTAAGAAAAACATAAAACAAGGAACTTCTAAATTTAAAGGTGGGAATGTCAGCCTAGAATATTCTTATGAAAAAACTCTCGAGCTTCGATTGTAGCTGCTTTGCATGTCTGTTTTAGGTCAAGGGTGGAAATTCCATCTTTTCTTAAGCACATAGAGATTTTCACTCCATAAAGCCCTCAGCCGTGACCAAATCTTGGCCTACTGCTTTGGGTCTTTTTACGTTTAGTGTGGATGGTTACAGTATGCAGCTGCTTGAAAAGGAGAAATCAAAGACCCCATATTTTGTATAAGTAAGGATATATTAAGTTGTAGACCTGCAAAAATATGATTACAACAAGATGTGCACACTGCTTTATTGTGTGGAGTTCTGTGTTACAATAGGTGTACTGGGAGTGTAGTTATGTGTGCTTCTCCTCTGCTGAGACACTGGGTGATAAAAATGACTACTGTAAGTGCATAACTAAATGGCATCTTTTCTTCCTCACTGACTCTCAAAAGGTTATTTGCTCATCATCCCAGAACAGTCCTGTCAGATAAATGTTTTTCATCGACTCTGTGAGACTTGTGGGTACATCGGTTCCATAATGGACAAACTGTCAGTTAAGGTTAAATATGTAATTTTCTAAGATATGTAAATAACACCAATTTGACATTTGAATGTTCAATTTTTAAAACCTAAGAACATGCAGAAGAATCACTTTATCGATCAAACTATCAAAATGTATTTATAAAAAGCTATACACACCAAAGTAACCAAAGGGCTGTGCAGGTCCATAAAACAAATAATTGATTTGCAATAAAATGCAATGATAATGGTAAAATAAACAGAACAAAAGCAGTTACAAAAATAAAATATTTCTAATTTTCTCAATATTGCGGAGATGACAGAAGGAAATTCTAGAAACTTCTTTGATATGGGATTGACAGGTCCTGATTGAAAATAACACCAAGATTTTTTACTTTATTAGCTGAGGTTAATTTAATTCCATCCAAATTAAGTGACTGACTAATCATTTATTTTTCAGAGACTCTGGTCCAAAGACAATGACTTCTGTTTTGCAGGTATTCAGAAGCTGAAAGTTAAGAGTCATCCAGGTTTTTATGTCTTCAAGACAAGCCTCCAGTCTATGTAATGGGTTAGTTTCATGGGATTTATAGACAAATATAACTGAGCATCATCAGAATAGCAGTAGAAATTAATCCTATGCTTTCTAATAACTCTATCAATTGGGAGCACCCACACACACGCTCTCTCTCTCTCTCTCTATATATATATATATATATATATATATATATATATATAGTATTCTTTATATATTCTCCTCTATTAATGAGGAGAGATATGCCATGCCGCTCTTGCTTTAAGGAGGTCCATTTTATACAGCAGTAAACTGTTTTTCCAGACTAGGTAGGATTCCTGTAGGCAGAGCATTTTCCTAGAGTTTTGCCTCAAAGTGCACAGCTCTATGTTAAACCAAGGAGCCAGCTTTCTATTTTGAATAATTTTATTTTTTAAAGGAGCTATGCTGTCTAAGACAGTGCTCAGGGAACTAGTAACCCCATCGAAAATTTTTTCAAGTTGTGAGAATTTCAGAATCTAAATTTCTGTACTTTGCAGTATTGTTCAGTGATACAGAGGAAATAAAAAGTGAAACAGATTCTTTAAATCTTATAAATGCATTATCTGATCATGATCTACTAAAGAGAAACCTTTTTTGGGGGGAGGAGAACTCTTGTTAAAGTAATTTTGAAGGTTAATAAAAAGTGGTAAGCGAGGACAGGGCTGTGAGGAAATATTGTTATTTCTTCACATCCAATGCCATATGATGTGCCATATAAGATGGAAATGTGTAGGACTATTCACATTTTGAACAAAGCCAATGGATTCTAAGATATCATTAAAGGCTGCATTTAATCTATCACCCTTAATGTCGACATGGATGTTAAAATCCCCCACTATAATGACCTTTATGCTCACATAATCCTCTTTCTGCAGCCAAGTTTCTGTAAGACAACATGCATCAATTTGATTATCACAAATAAAGTCATTAACTAACAGAATTTTTGATGAAAGAGATCTTATGTTAAATAAACCACATTTAATTGTTTTAACATTTTCCCTGATTTGAGTAATTTTAATAATAATATCATAGTTTACTCCTTTAGGATACTTTTCTAATTTATTTGATTTTGGTCATGAGCAAGACACTGTCTGGATGGAGTAAAGAGTGGGTAACAGTAGAGAAGCTGCAGAGAGTTGCTTCCTGGTCTGCACCCTGGGCTGTCAGGGTTTTGGAGAACTAATACATTTGGCCAGATTTCTAGAAAGAAGAGTTGCACCATCCAAAGTGGGAAGGATGCCGTCTCTCCGAATCCGACCTAGTTTTTCCCAAAAAGATTGCCAAATATCAATGTAGCCAGCATCATTTTCAGGACTCCACCTAGACAATCAGGGGTTGAATGATGACATGCAGCTAAACAGGTCATCATTGTTCAGATCAGGGAGGGGACCCAGAGAAGATTACATTTTCCGACATTGTTTTGGGAAACGTACACACCGAAGCAACTCTAATTTTAGTGATCTCTGATCAGCATCACCGGGTGTCAAAAATTAAAAAAGGAAAATTATCTCCACCGTTGAAGCTGTGTGCTTACCATAAGAAAATCCCCTGCTGCAGTTTTCAGTCTTTTTGATTTTTCGCATTCAGATAAAGAAATTAATAATGATCATAACAGTCAGAAAACTCAATTTTACTCTTTATAGAGTAAAAGAACTAAGATAAACTGATGCTGGCTGATCAGTTAGCCAGTGTCTAACTGAGAGTTTGACGCTATTTATTGGAGAAAAACATTGTTACCTTAATAACAGGTGGCACTTCTTTTTTTTGTACCCCATTAGGCTACTCTCTGTGATTTGAAAGAAATAAGCAAAAACATTGCCTCTCTTTTTCTCTTCATGCACGATAGAACCAGAGAAAACTCCCATATTTCAAGCTCTTTGAGTGAAAACTTCTTAAAAGGACAGAAGATTTTTCCTTAGTTTGGAAACCTTCATTGCACCTTTGGTGTTAATTTGCTGGTTAGACTTGAACCAAATATATAGAAATCAGCCACAGATTAGAAAGATATTTTTGTTTCTGTTAGGAAGAATCATTCTCAACTTTGATGCTTTCAGATACTGTAGTTTCAGACCATGTAGAATCTACATTCTGTAAAAGAAAAAAAAAATCACTGATCTCCAAGGGACTCGTCCTTCGGTGACATTAGGGGACATCTCTGTCTAGAGGCCTAGAATGGATTGCTGTGATAGGAATCGAATAATTGCTGATGCTATCCAGTTGTCTGGACCAAACTCTGGGCTGACAGCAGAGTTGTAATCGAGAGGTCAGCTAATTCACTTTTGGCCAGATACTACCGCTAGAACGCTGATGACCTCCCCAAAGGAAGACTTGGAGAGTGTGTTTTTTCTGCTTCCGTTTGTGCAGCACAAACACAAAGTATTTGCGAGTGCAACTGTTTTTTCTACCATAAATTGAAAGTTGCAACCTGCAACTCTGTAGGGGGGAGATTTGCAGACTCTGTACATAGCCAGGAAACTACAAGAACCTTATAAGAAAAACAACAACACATGCTCCTGCCTGAGCAAAATAAAGCTCTACAAAACACCAGCACACACAGCAGCCCAATTAATCTTCCAAATTCCTTACGACTTGTTTTCTTATCCTAATAAAGCCTTTTTTTCTGCACTTACTGTGTTGCTTTGATCATAAAAAAAAAGAAAAACCGGGCTGCCCATAGCAATCGCTTCAAATCCTCTGTGTCCTCATTCACAGCATGACATTTACTTTCTATCATACAATATTCATAGGATGCTGTTAAGCTTAGAATTTATATACTTTTTCTTGCTGTTCTCTGACAGTCATTGTACGCCTGGAAGTAAGCTGTCTCACCAGGGGAAAAAAGCATCTCACTTAAGAAAAACTGGCACTAGTAATGTGCATTACCCAAAGTGGTGTCCATTAAAAGCTGCACTGTGAGCACAAGGCATTTTAACAATTTGTGCATCTTGTGTTTCAGATTTTATTACCTAAGAAAACGCAAAGCTGTTCAACAAGCAAAGGCAACAGAAACTTGTAGACAGATTAGCAGTGAAACTGATAAAATACACAGAGCTGCACAACTTTCTCTTCTGCAGTTTGTACAAATAAATTATAAGGTGTTAGTAGAAAAAAAAACAGCATTTAGAAATACAGAAAAAAATAACAGAGAAATATGTTCAGAAAAAATCACCGTCATTAAAAATGAATGTGAACAAAAGCTTTGTTTAAGTTGAGGGCACTTTTCCTTATTGTCAAGGTTTTCTTTTTCTATTTTGTTATTTGTAGCTTATATTATTGGCCAATCCACACCTTATTGTGATGACATGAACTGTCTTTGTCTTTTAGGGAGCAAGAGTTCAGAATTCTGCTAAAAATTTGGGAGTGAGAGACCGAACACCACCATCAGTCCCAAGGTAAGTGCAGGTCAATGACATCTAGTACTTTACATTTACCTGTAAGTTTAGAGATTACAGTGGATATTTGAGGAAGTAAAACACTGGGAGATGTATTTGTATTTACACATAAATATATCTTTATTCCCCTTATTGTCTAAGAGTTGCATCCATCCACCATTCAATGATGTTCTGACCATACAAATCATCAGTTTCTACTTTGTACAAAAACTTACATCCCTGATTGTTCAAACTCATTAAACAATGGCTTCAGTTTCCAGATTATATGATGTAGGGCTGAAACAATGAGTCAGATTAATTGTGATTATTGATTATTAAAATATTCGTCAACTACTTTAGTGATCGATTAATCAATAACTGGAGTACAGAGACTCTAAAACACGATGTATTCTAAAGATCAACCATCTTAGATCAGTAATTATAACATAATTATACAAAGTATGTAAACATTTTGTATTTATGATCAAAAAAACTTGTTCATCTATCAATACGCTCTATCCAGAACTGGAAAAAGTTTAGTTTCAAGTGGTCTTAATTCTTTAAAAAAATATTCTTTAAGGAACCTTTTGCTATTTAATTATTAATCGAAAAAACTAATCAACAGATTAATCAATCTGTGAAATGTTCATTAGTTGCAGCCCTAGTATGTTGAGAATTTGTTTTATAGATCTGCAAAAATGTTCTGAAAATCTAAAAAGACAAAACATATTGTTAAAAATCAACTGAACCAACATTACTATGAATGTTTCCAGTGTTAAAGTAGGCCAGGTAACATGTATTGTAAATTCTTTGTATTTTCAAATATATGTTAAATTTGTATTTGAACCTTTTATTGTGCACACTCACTCAGGGACTGTGGATGGAAAGTAGCTTCTATACCTCTGGTTCAGTTTTCCTGCATTGTCCCCAACAAATAAATATCAAACTAAACTAAAATTATCATGAGGGAAATGTATTGAATGCTTGAAGCTGCCAGCTGTTGATTTTATTTATATTACAACAGAGATGGGTGAACTCACCAGCAGTTAAGGACTGTCTCAGCCATTTAGCAACAACAAACACTTTAGCCTCTGCGGGATGGGCAGCCCTTCTGAACCTTTTAGTCAAAATTTATAAACGTGGCTAAGTAACAGGGTGAGTGGTGTTTTACATGCATTTCCATGGAGGAGAAACTACTAGACTGTCTGTATATCTCTTTCCCTCTCAGATTGGCTCCTTCTGTGGCGTTATGAAATTAGTCTCCATCATGATTTAAAAGACACAACTAGTTAATGTGATTATCAAAACTACACAGGGCAGCATTGAAATTCATGGATTCATGAAACGCATTTAATTCCTGCAGCTACTTGGCCTACAGATGTGAAACCATTAAAGAGATCACTGCTTACCGCTTCTGCATGCGATTGAATGCCTTACGGTGCTGCATGTCAAACGTAATGATGTGCCACGTCCTATTTGTGTTTCTCTGATCAGGTTGTACAAGCTGTGCCAGCCTCCTCCCCCAGATGGAGATCCATAATGCATTGCACCGAAGAACATGCCGAAACGTTCATCAGGTTCAGAAGTCAAACTTCACCCTCCACCAGTATGTTTATCTAGCTGAACACAGTGCCTCTAGCTGCCTATAATGTAAATAAAGTTTTAAATAGTATTTTAAGGCTTTGCATTTTTACTGTTGTACTTTATAAAAAAAAATATTATGTTTTTTTATGTATATTGTATCAAAAAAGATGTTATGTTTGTGTGAGAATGCAAAAAGTGAAAACATGCCCCATTATGTTAGCTTTTTTTATATAATGAGTTTAAAATTGGATTTATTTCTGAAGAAGAGACTTTCATTTCATGCTACTTTGAATATTATCATATGTACTCTGCTGTGCAAACGCTCATACCCTTTTTAATGCTTTACAAATATCAATGTATTTTATTAAGATTTCTATTTGATAGACAAACACAAAGAAAAACTTAATTGTGTAGAATTTTGAAGGACGATATGTTTAGATTTTTGCAAATAAAAATCAAAAAAGTTTGAGGTGTATGTGTATCGGGTCCCTGAGTAAATGCTCAGTAGAATAATCTTTTGCAGCATTTAGAAATCCCACGCTCTTTGTTTCTTTTTTTTTTATGTTACATTTCTGTCACCTTTGTAAATGTGGATGTTGGAATCTTTTTCTAATTTTTCATTGCAAATAGGTCAAACTCAGTCAGATTGAATGGAGACTATTTGTTAACATTCTCTTTTTTTTTCTTTTTTTAAAACTGTTTTGGCTTGTTTAGTTGGAAAATTAATCTTTGCTACAGCATCAGTCTCTTTTAAAAGCTAATTTTTCATTAATGTTGTAGCACCATCCAGCCTCTATGGCCCTACTAACAAAAAGCTTGGAGCCGCCATTAGTATCTCAGAGTTGGGGAGCTGAATTCAGGATGATGCGCGGTGTTCATTATAAGGCTCACCTTTTACATCATCTGACCAGTCCACACACATTGTGCCACACTGCAAACTTGCCTTTTTTTTCATAAAAGTTTTCTTCTGGCCAATCTTCCACGAAGGTCATATCTGAGTTCTTTACTAATTGTTGTCATGGTTACAGATTCCTCCACTGGAGCTCTAGGTCTCTACAGCTCCTCCAGAGTTACTTTGAGCCCTCTTTTTTTTTTCCTGTTTAATACTCTCTTTGCCTGAGCTGTCAGTTTAGGTGGGCAGTCGTTACTTGTACTTGTCATCTTCCGCTTTATCTGGAACTGGTTTGCGGGGGCAGCAGTCTCAGCAGAGACTCCCAGACTTCCTTCTCCCCAGACACCTCCTCCAGCTCTGCTGGGGGAAGCCCAAGGTGCTCTCAGGCCAGCTGGGAGACATAGTCCATCCAGCGTTGCCTGGGTCATCCCCAGGTTCTCCTCCTGGTGGGACGTGCCTGGAACATCTCCGAAGGGAGGCAACCAGGGGGCATCTGAAAAAGAGCCACCTCAGCTGACTCCTCTCGACGTGAAGGAGAAGCAGCTCTACCCTGAGCTCCTCACCCTATCTCTAAGGGAGAGCCCAGCCACCCTGCTGAGAAAGCTAATTTTGGCCGCTTGTATCCGGGATCTCGTTCTTTCGGTCATGATCCACATTTTATGACCTTAGGTGTGGATAGGAACGTAGACCGAGCGGTAAATCGAGAGCTTTGCCCTTTCACTCAGCTCTCTCTTCACCACGACAGACCGGTGCAGCGTCTGCATTATAGCAGCAGCCATAACTTTGTAGGTTTCTACTATGTTATCCACTTTCAAACACAGCTCTGGGAGATGTTTAGAACCTTAATTAAATGTCTGTTTTCAAGTTGTGCACAGTTTTACCCCTGCTTTGTTCCTCTGTTATTTTGCTTCTGTTTGTTCGTTCTATAAAGGGTTCTATTTACTGATCATGTTAAGGTACTGTTCCCCTGGCCTTTTTAGGGGGCTTCTAAGTAGGGTGGGACAAAGACATATGCATATAACAATTTTAGATTTTTATTTGTAAAACGTATAAAAAAGTCAGGCCTTTTACTTCTGTGTTGCTTTATCATAAAACAATAACATGGTTTGTATTTGTCACAAAATGTATAAACGTTGAAAACTTTTATAAGGCAATATAAAGAAGATAAAACAGTATAAAATTCATTAGTCTTGCTTTTATCAGATACCTATCCGTCCTGTTCTGTTGGTGTTTTATTTGCTGTATTAATTCCTTTTCTGATTTGCTTAAAATAAAACTCATCGTGATTTATCAATGATGCAGTTATAAATGTATAATTAGCTAACCCTGCTGCCATTGTCATTTTGCTTTTACCTATTGGATACAGATGTGTGTGCATGTTTTGTGCACATTAAGACCTATTGATTAATCAGCATTGCAGGGGGGGATTTAAAGAATGGAGCATGATGTTTTTTTATAGTCAGTACTCAGGATTAAACTGTCTTACTTTTAATTTCATGTAGCTCAATTCTATGCAAAGAAAGAACGATAATAAATACCCATCAATAAGCTGTTCTAGTGTTTCTATACACAACTCTGTGATAAATGTAAAAAAGCGGGAATTTAATGCATATTTCATTTCATTTGTAAATCTATTAAAACTGATAACTGTTGCATAAATTGCAGTACGTTTGTGTTAAAGAATTGAGATCAACTTTCGCACCCGCATACCTTACTTTATGATTTCCTAAGAATTCTTAAAGAGATTTATCAGGCATTTTATTATAAAAACATGAAGTAATTTGTGAGAAAATTGTGAAGTAATTGGTATACTTGTGAGAAAAATCTAATATTTTTCTGCAAACACCTGTGCAGATCAGTCTAAAAACGTATCATGTGAGACATTTCCACAATGTAAAGACTGAAAAAACTTAGTAATTTAGTAGTATAAAATGGCTTAAAAAAGAATAATTCAGTCATTCCTTAGTTGATTCAGTCAGGTAAGTTTAAATATAGAAATGTCTAATTAGAAAGACAATTTTCTCCAATTTATTAACCTACATCCAAAAAGCACTTTTGGCTGGTTGGTGTTGCCAGATTTTTTTTCTCATTGGAGAATCAGCAATGCACAGATGTTGACCGATCGTTTGGTCTTTTTTCGGCTTAAATGTAAACTGTATGAGGCCAAATGTGCAACAGAACACTGTGTAGCCAATGCCAGTTATATACAGGAAGAACTGTAGATTTGGACCAGAGCCATTTCACAGAGCCCCTCAGAATATTGTCCACAACATGGATTTAATGTCTCAGGTAGGTGAGGAATGGAGTTTAATGCAAATAATATACAAGGCCTGGACTCATAAATAGTCCAGGCCTTATATATTATTCACAGAGTGAGCTGCACCTGCGTGCTACGCTCAGTTAGTAAAGCAGTGGGTTAGTGCTAGAGAGATTCGTTGTGGCTCTTTTTTGAGTCTGTCAAAGCAAAAACATCTACATTTATACTTCTAATAAATGTATAAAGTCATTTTGATGGCTGATGAACTTTCACTTTATGAACACACAAAACCAACTGTCCCCACGGCCCTAAGCTTATTCAGCACTTTATAGAAGTAGCCTGGGGGTCATCAGCAAAGGAATACTACAACAAAGGAAACCGTGCCCATATTTGGTGCTGCCCAAACTATACAAAACCCTACACTAGAGCGTATTTTACTGATTTGAAACCAAATATCTACAGATTTTACATCTATTTTAGACACTCACGCACCATTTCAAGCAAATCCAGATAATTCATCCACAAAGAAAAATAATGAAAAGGCTGTATTACCTAGAAACAGACAGTCCATGTGATTCTGGTGTATTGGAGAGGGGAAGTATATCAGCTGCAGTTCTAGAGGGCAGTCAATTTTTATTTTATTCTTTGCTTGTTTTTTTCTTTGGGGTACAGAAAAAAAGAATAACAAAAAAACAGTGCAAGAGCGCATCGTTTTGTATATTAAGCTAGCCGCAAAGCTAAGGTTGCAGACCCTTGATCTAAGATAAAAACAGTGACTCTTTCTTAATATGGCTGGAGCTTAAAGCTGTCTGTAATTTTTAAAATAAATTGTAGAGAAGCAATAATACATTACAGTCAAAGGGACAAATCAGTTAGTCTTTTATGTTATTGCATGTCATCATAAGATATTGATTTAACATAACATTATAAAATCTGATGTAAAGAAGTAAAAATTTCTTAACATAACTGTATTTACCTTTCAAGATGTTAAATAAAATGATCTGCCAAAGGAATGAATACTTTTCCCTTCTAATGAAATAATTCAGTATGATACACTTGAAATAAAATAATGGAGTTCTTTTTCTTATTTCAAATCTAAATCATCCCATTCAATTTGCAAATTGTCTAATTTACCTGCCAGTGGTGGTAGCAGGTCTCTGAAACAGAGGAGGCTCAAAAATGTAAAAAAAAAAGAAGCCTCTCCTTTGTCTACCCACTGTGAGTCAAATATTTCAGTATATTCTACCAATCAGCATCAAGCAGCCATCTTCCTGACCTGCCTCTGCTCCATAGATCCCATAAGAGACAGGCTGAATCCTAAACTGGCCCCTGAGCACTAACCCTTTGTTTGCATGTTCTCGTTGAGGGTCCACCACATTAAGGGCCATCCCAAACCATGTACCTGTACCTGTGGACAGTGGACCATTCAGCTCTTAAATAGTGAGTCTGTAACGGTGTACTAATGGCGGAGGAAACGTGCATTCAAATGTAAGTTCCACTGGTTTGGTGCATCTTTGTCACTAAAAACGTCACTAATCCCTAAAGAGAAGGTCCTCTTTGAAATAGTTATAATTGATCGCATTTATTTCTTTTTAGGAAAGGGGGAAATGTTTGATGTCATGTCAACCTGCACGACAGAGCGGAAGCCATGCATATGTGGCGTCACTGGGCACTGGAGGGAACAAGCTGTCGATTTTTTGGTTTATGGTTTGAGATTCAGCCTTGGCCTCACTGGAAATGAGGGATTTTTGCATGTTATCCAATCAGGGCCCTACTTTCTCGCTGGTCGCTTCGAAGCACAGGCTCAACCCTCAAAGGGGATTTCGCATATAGACTGACAGGCACTCAACAGCTGATTAATGCTCAACATACATATGAAATCAACCACATTTTAGCTCAGTTTAATGACTACGTTTAGGAAGTTTAACAATGCATATTTGACCAAGTTTTATGAGAGTTACTCTGGAGGTTTAGCCACCCTGTGACAAATCACCACTGCTACCCGCTCGAGTCATGGAAAAATAAACCTATTTCAAATTTGAATTGCTCAGATTTCTATTTTTGAATTGTATGTTTCAATCCAGGGGCCAGGGACTGTTCTACAGGGCCAAAGTGGCCCATTGTGGCCCCTGTCTGGAACCGCCCCTGCATATTAAAGCTGCAGGTTGAGGATGACACACTGATTTAGACACTGATTTATTTGCAATGAGAAATTCATCGCTGTCATAATGGAGAATAATGACTCTTCAAATCCTCACCAAAGATTCCCAGATTAAAAGCAACCAAACTGTGTTTTGAACTGGATTAATGTGAAAATCTTAGCTTAACTTCTTTGTGGAAGCGGCTGTTTCGCAATAATTTATGTTATTTTACCTCTGTCGATGCGTTCAGAGGCAAACAGAGTGGCGGGTTAACGAAACAGGAGTGGCGGCGATAACTCCATCAGCCAGTGAGCCGGAGATTTGTAATCTGTCACAGAGCCGCGGAGCCGCTGGCTTCCTCCTCGGAGTAGGACCGATCAGAGAGAGAGAGAGGAGGGGGGGCGATAGACACACACACAGAGAGAGAGAGAGAGAGAGTCAGCGAGGCGACATCAGGGGAAGGTCCCGGGCTGACTCCCCTCTCCTCTCCACCATGAACGCCCGGTGTCCCTTTTAACGCAAATCTCTTCTGAACTTATCGTGCCTCACGGTTTTATTTCCATGGTTTCAACTCAGTTTTAGAGGCCGAAGCTGCTCCTGAAGGACGAATGACTCCACCGGCTCCTCTCCTGATTTCATTTCGCTAAAAGCTCTTGTTCAGGAGGCGATACCAGTTTCTTCATGGCGTCTCCTCAACAGTCAAGAATTCAGTCATATCTGGAGAGGAACAAAATCGGACCTTTGTTTGAGGTGGGTGCACCAACTTTGAAGTTTTTTTGTTTGTTTTTATGGCCTGTAATGTTTTAAGGGGATCGAGGCTTTGTAGTAAAACATTTAACAGATCACGCTGGGATCTGGACACATATATTCTTGTCATGCTCTCATTTAATAAGAGCTGCTGTGGAGTCGGTATCTCTCTCGTCCCTCCACGCACCGGGACAGCCCTGCTCCACAGGCAGCCAAATCAATGATCACCGTCTCTTGTGTTTACATCCTCATTTCCATCATTGTAGCAGTGATTTGCCTTTTACAAGCCAGAGGCGTCCCTAGAAAGTTTCTTAAAGGAAGGGCGCCCAGATTGGGACTGCTCATAATGCCTCTTAGTTATCCACATCATTTTTGCAGGTTGCAGGCAGTATTGTATTGGGATTCTGTACCGTAGAGTCAGCATAATTGTAAAATGTGATATACATATTTTAAAATTGAATAAAAAATCCCCTGAAGTATAGCATGCATCTTTTGATTTTTTTTCCCCAAACGACCTTTTGCTGCAGTTAAAGCCACAAGTCTTATGGGGTATGTCTCTACCTGTTCTTTGGAAAACATCCTTCTATTCAAAATAGTTCAAGCTCAGTTAGATGTGATGAAGATCATCTATAGGTAAGGAATTTCCCAGTATGTTGAAGTGGTGATTCCGATTAAGTGATCCCAACAAGCTTTGATCCATACATTGCCTAAATCTTTACTGTCACTATTGAATAGTAAAGCTGCTCCACTCTGAAGTATTTATTTTGCTGATTATGGATGGATGGATGGATGGATGGATGGATGGATGGATGGATGGATGGATGGATGGATGGATGGATGGATG
>JAUZNJ010028192.1:0-41703 GCA_034780135.1 Jordanella pulchra
GGATTTTATAAAGGTAAAGAACATTGGAATGCTCCTAAAAATGACTCTGCAGCATCCAAAAATGTAAAAAGATGCTCTTTCGGACCTTTATAATGGTAGTCCTAAAAGGGTTAACCTGAATAGAGAATAATAGAAAGCAATTTCCATGAGTCAGATTCAGTAACTTGCATCTGCAGTTTAGCAGGACACATCTTGTTGACTCAATGAACAGCAATGCATGTACTTTCAAAAGGGTTTCTGAACAGTCTTCATATGTATATAGTTTAGGTAGTTTTAATTTCTGGAAAAGTTTGGACAAAGAGAAAGAGACTCGGTCCGTCCATCTATGCATCAACCATCCATTTCCACCTAATCTGTGGCTGGTTCTAGATTCTGTGACACAGAAGTAATTCATCATTAGAGGACGATACACCCAGGCTGTGTGAGCAGAAGAAGTGGACATAGGTTAACTTGCTGCTCAACAAACAGGACAAAACTGTAAAATGTAAATCACAGGGCGAGGAACGAAGTGAATGTCTACTTCTTTTGACTGAGTCAGTTTGCAAGTAGCAGTACCATTGTTACTCATGTGTCCTTATGTTGGTCCAGGGAAAAAAGAGAGACAAAATGAAGGCAGGTTTTATTTGTTTTCCAGAGGCATTTGAGGCTCTTTCAGGGGAGTGTTTCTTGTGGCAGGGCAGGCCTTGCTGCTGAGCAAAACGCAATAGGGGTAAATATTTGTATCTCAGCGGTCGATGAACAGTGCTGAGGTCAGTCGTCTGGAATCCCCGGGTTGTTTGGAGACCACTGTTGTTACAGTTGGTCTTTTTTGGGGGTAAAAAGAGGAGTCATGGGAGAGAGGAAGAGAGCACCAGACTCCCATAGGGAGAAAACTGAGCCCTTAACTGCTGAGTGTAAAGAATATAGCAAAATAAGCGTGAAGTTTGTGGATGAAGATACGTGAATGATCCAAACCAGAAAATGATGATGTGTTTTGAAGCACTTCTCTATTTTCCTTCCTAAAAAGCCAGACTCCCTTTGGATCTTTTTAAGTGATTTTGATCAATAGTTGTCCAGTTTTTCTAAAGTGTTTTGTCAGCTTTATCTCTCATTTTCAACCCAGTTCTGATAAAAGCAGCTTATTATACATTTTACCAACCACACAAGTAAAGGTAAAAAGAAGTGTCAGGATTAAACACAATTGAACAGTATACTGATGTCACATTTCTAAAGAAAAGTAAGCAGATGCAGCAAAACTCTGACAGAAAATAAAAGCTGTTTAATCCTCCGCTTTTTCTTGCATATTGAACATTTTGGGTTAAAGTTGCTTTTTTCAGGCAAGACTAAAATGCCAAGTTATACATAAAGCTTTTTTTTTACCAAGGTGGTTAATCTAAGCTAGTTAAACCGCAGCTTTCTAAATATTAAAGTTGAAGTAAATTAAATTTCCAAAGCAGCCCCTACCCTCTAACCCTCTGTTTGTGCATCTCCGTTGAGCCTCCTCCATATAAAGGGACGAAACCATTATATATGTAAGAAGGGTGGATCGTTCAGCCCTTAAATGGAGAGTCTGCAGCAAGGAAGCATCAAAAGAGACTGGCTGGAATTTGGCAGCGGGTGTAACGGCGAACTAATGATGGTGGAAACATCTGCATTAAAATATCAGTTCTACTGGTTTAAGAAAATCATAAATTAGGAGAAAAGAAATTATTAATTCCAAAAGTGAACGTCCTCTTTTTTTTTTTTTTTCTTTTTTATTTCTCATAACATTATAATTTTATAATTTTATGAGAAAGGGACAAATACTTGATTTCTTGTCCACCTGCACAACAGAGCTACAGCTACACATTGGGCATCTCTGTGTTGCTATGGCAACGACTGCTTTGTTTTTTTGGAGGGAAGAGGGTTTTAGCAAATTATTATAAGGCTAAAGTTTGATAAAGTGAACCAAGGCTGCATTAACCAAAGAGTTGGTTTACGCTAAGCTGAGCCGTTAGTTTAATGCTAAGCCCATCGCCACTGAAAAAAATCTGTGTTTATTTTTCTGGATTCGCTTCTTTTGTTGTTGTGTTAAAGTAAAATGGTAAATAATCCTCCTCTAATTGATTATCTAATGTTCTTATCGTCATAACATTGTAAAATTGTGATAAAATCCTATTTGGTGTGGGTCAAACTGTTATCTGATATGGTTTTCATAGATTCCAACTAATGAGTTGATAATAAATGGATGAAAATAGGCTGATTGCTCAGTTGTCTGGTATGTGTTGACAAAGTGTTCAGTTTTAACCATTTTAGGCTTGAATGCGTCAGAATTATATTTTTCTTACCAAATAATAAATAATAACTTCCAAGTAGTCGACTAAAAGCAGCTTGTTTCCAAAGAAAACAGCGAGACCATAGAAAGCCATGAGAAGAAAACACCAAGACAACTTTCAAATATAGGAAGAAGGTTGAATTATCTGGAAGAATCCAAATGAAACTGAAACTTTATGCATTTCCCACCAGTTTAGAAACCTGAGGAAGGAGGTGCAACTTTTCCTACGATCAGTAGAAGCTCCTTTCTACTGTAGGAACATTTATGAAGAATTGGTGCAAGTTACCTTGTAGAGGTGGTGGATGAGCTTAAGGGGGTGTCATGTTTGATTGGGGTTTATTTGCACTGCCCAGATTTCCAGGTAATGTAGTGATAATCTCTCTGGAAGCTTCCATTCAGTGGAGAGGGTTAAGGAGCTGCCCTCATTCCCAATCAGTTTTTTTTTTGTAGGGGACTGAGTAGAAAAGGTGGATGCGTTTCATTTTCCCAGGAGTGTCAGTGCACCATAGCAACCAGGTTGTCTGTCCTTATACCTACTTGTAATTGGGAGCTCGGCTTTTCACGAATACATTTTGCACTTTGGCTCCAGACCAGATTTGTGGCATTTTGGCGCCACACGCTACAATGAGCTCATCAGCCAGGTGTTTAGACTGTAAAAATCCATAAACAAGCCTCTACTATGTCGTCTGAGGGGGTCAAGGGGCAACGCGTAGTGGAGGAGGGGGTCCGGCGCTGACGGGCTCTTTGAGAGGAAATTCTCCACGCTTGTAATTACACGTCTTTAATTGATAATGCGGAAAAACCGCATTGATTTGGTGTCAGATGAAGGAGCGAAGCGCCGTGGCCTCTAATTACTTCTCAGTTCTGCAATGTCAGGTTTGGTTTCTGCCATCGCATCTCTAGCAAGGAAGGACGCAACCAATAGGATCACACCTGAGGAGTTTGCTTTCCACTCCAGTGGAATCATCCGAGAAATAAACATGGAGAGTCAGACATTAGGATTGTTTTTTTTAATAACGAAAATCCAAATAAGATAAATAAAAAGACGGGAGAGGAATGAATCCAGCTTTGTGACGTTACCTCCTGCCAGGTCAAGCCATCAAACAGAATTTCCTCTTTGGGCTAAAGTGATGCAGGAGAAACCGAAGGCTTGTTACCCGATTCTGCATAATGCTGCTAATTTGTAGACGTGCAGGAGAGCGCTGTCCCAGAGGTGTTGACAGAGCTGGACCAACTGGCTTCACGCAGGACCCGGTGAACGGCTAAATGGCTTTAAGGTGGAGGAGAAACAGAGCTGGGAGCGTTATCCGAGATCTCTGCTGTGTTTTTTAGAAGATAATGTTACAGAGTTGAGGGATTAGTCCAGCTCTTAAGAGAAGGAGAATACACAGCGCCATGCAAAGTGTTCATGGTCCTTGATCTTCACATTTTATCACATTACATCAACAAACCTCCATGTATTTTATTGGGGTTTAACATGAAGGACCAACACAAAGCAGTGACTGTTTGAAGTGGGAGGAAAAATAAACCCTGTTTACAGCGATACCATGAAATATAATTTCATACAACCAGTTCCCTTCAGAACCATTTAAAGTGACACAACACACCATCCCCTGCAGTCACGTTTTTCTTCTCTAGTATATCTCCATAATAAGAAGGATACAAGGTTTTTAAAATCTTTCACAATTATAAAAAAAAAACATTTTTGTTTATCTGCATTGAGCTGCCTTTACTCTGTTACCCTTAAATAAAATGCAGAGGAATCCAACCTTTATAATCCTACAGTATGTCTGTGGTGGAACAAACTGGTGACATCGTCATGCTGTGAAGGCGCTTTTCTTCAGCCGTGGCTCATTATAACCACAAACTGAAATTTGTTTTAGTTTATTATGTTACAGATGGAAAACAAAACAAAAACATGGGCTCTTCAGCCATAGTTGTCTAATCTAACCTTTATATAACTGCTGCTGTTGCATAGAGGCAACAAAAGGTGATAGAAAACTTATCAGCCCAGATGAGACTAAGTTAGACTTTGGTTTACATGCAGTCTAGATTACAGCATGTATGTAGTTTTATGTGTCAGGTTTTTAAATTGAATATTTTGTAAATGTTAGGAGTTTTATAGACAAGGTGAAATGATTTTCAGATGTTAGTACATGATTCTGTTGGGGTGTCGTTGGCAGTCTTATTGAGCCTTTTGTTTATATTGATATCCAAACTATATTGCATTAACCAAAATTCATAAATATGTTGTGATATAGGTGTGGTCCGTATCCTCCAGGCCCTACACAGTGACACATGGTGGCAGTACTGTGGGGATTCTGCTCTTCAAGCAGGGAAGTTGATTAGTTGACAGGAAAATAGTATAAAGCAGCCCTGCAGAAGAACTGAGACTGTGGTGGAGGAAAGCCACTAAAAAAAACAAAAAAAATGAGAGCATCTATGCTGCAGAAAAACCAAAGTAAATATTCAGAAATCATAACAACCTTGCTACGTCAAAGCATAGATGAGTTTATATATATATACATGTTGTGTGTATATTAGAGCTATTGCTGGGCTGCATATAGGAAGATAAGTTATCAAGATTAGCTATAAGGAAATTGAATCCATGTCCTTACTATTAGTACTACTGGTGTTAGCTGTGGTTTTAAAATCTATCGTCTCTGCTGTTGGTTTTCTTTGAGGCATTACAGCACGGTTAGGACTTGTTTGGTTGCTGCATCAATGGCCACCATCTGCAGCTAAATGGCGCCACGTCTTTCCATGTCAGCTCTTCGCGCCTGGAGCTGAAGCACTATTCAGCCTCAAAAAGGACTATAAGACCACGTCCGGGACAAACGCTCTTTGTATTTAGCCTTATTTAATCATTACTAACTGGATTTTGGTCTTTCAAGTGGAGGCATATTACGTGTTTATGTACTTTTTAAGGCGGGACGTATAGCTGTGAAGAAAGCAAGAGCTGGTGAGCCGACAGCAGAACCAAAATACGCATGTCCTCTCATGGCTTTGGTAGGCGGGCACTAGGCGTGTCGATACCCAATCACCTTGGAGGGGTCTGCTGAATGGCCCTGCTTCTCCAGTTTCAATGGGAACAGCCCCCGATTGATGTGTTGAACTAAATCTGAGCTGCACATCATCAATCTGGTTGCAATGTCTTCCATGTGAATACTTAAGACTATTGGTCACACTGAGATTTATCTAGGGGTACCAGACTAAACAGGGATGAATAGAAACATAACCATACTTTACTGACTTTTATTTGCCAAATATAAACAATTTATTTTCTGTCCACTAAACAGTGAACCATCCTGTGCTTGTAAGTCAGATAAAATCCCATAAACACCCTGATTGCGATTGTTGAAACATCACAAAACAATGAAAAGTTACTTTCTTCAGGTTTACATTCGAAGCTCAGTGTTTGTCCACAGCTTCCAACAGAGATTGTTCTAGATTAAAAAAAAGAAACAACCACTGCATTCAATTCAATAAATGCTGACATGCACGTGTGGTTTAAGACACTAGTTTAGCTCATGTTTCTGCTGAACCGTTTGGACCTAACAGAGTGCAAATGAAAGTCTGTTGTTCTGTGGCTGCAGCGGATGCTGTGATCTCTCTGCCTGTAGATGGAGCTACACTCTGCTCTTCCATCCTCTGTGTGCACACAATAAACACATTGTTCCCCCTCCAGTGTCATCCCTTTCACACACTCTTCTCTCTCCTCCAACAGATTTGGTATTTATGTTAATGTACACCTCTATGAATCTCTTGCCTCCCAGTGGTTACAACTACAGTGGCTTCTCCTATGTGTGTGTGTTGTTGAGGTGGGGGATGAATGTGTTTGGTGGGTGGATGTGAGTTTGAGAAGGAAGCCGAAGGGGTTGGAAAGGTTTTTAAGGAGTCAAAGGACAATTCCTGGGATGTTTCTTCCCTGCAGAAACAAGAGAGGAAAGGAAAAAGGGAAAAACTCCTGGCATGAAAAGGAAAATTGTCTCTTTATTATTTTATGCTGCTGCTTTTATGCAGCTTGTTTTGGGGGTTTTTAAGGGAGACAGGAACAACAAAAACTGTGGTTGAAAACTAAAGTTATGTGTTAACTATCAAGTTTGAACCAAGCTGCTTTTTTCCAAACAGCCTGATTCCAAGCTTATAAGCGCCTTAAAGCTCTAATCTTTTTTTATTTCCTTCTCATTACGATAAATTGTAAAAACATGAAATCATCCCACCTAATTCCTAAAGTAATGATGGTTATAATCAAAGAATAACAAGGTTTTTCACCAGTTTATTTATAAGGAAATTGAGACATCAAATTCCTGCTTCTACCCTTTCAAACTAAAATAAAATGGCTTTTCTGCCATACATCTACTACTGCTTTAATAATCCCTTTTTAATATAAACCCTTAATTGATTCAGGAAGTAAAGTGCAGTGCTGGCACAACTTTTAGATTTTTATGCAATAAAAAGCAGCTTTTATAAAAAAGAAAAGACAGAAAATCCAGACCTGAGTGAATAAGAACCTACCATCTTTGATTAGTTGTTGTTTGATACTCGGCAATAACAGTTGCTGTTTCTAAGAACTGGTGATGATTCTTCTGTTGAATCTGACCCACTCTGTGCTGCAGAGTTGTTTTCACACATATATTTATATATTTATATATATATATGAATGTTTGATGCTAACTGTGTATCACTGTGTGTGATTAGGAATGGTTGATACCGACTTACGATGTCATCTCCATCTTTTGAACTATTGATCTTTACTATAAAAAGGTGGTAGAAATCCATCCCCGGTTTGTTGTCTGTCATTTCCACATGTCCATCCACCCATTTGCCATATTGTGACTGTCAATAAAAGCAGCTAGAGCCCAAAAAAATGCAGAGGAAAAAGATTCAAAACCTCAATTCATTCTTTTTAAGTACATGTTGCTACACTTAAAGCCCAAATGTCAAGTTTTTTGACCTCTACGAATCACCTTAGCTTCTGCCCAAACTTGAAAAGGGCTTGCTCCCATCAAGAAATCCAGGACCAACTCTTCTCAGTGTCATCTTTTTATTTTATTTCTCTTTTTTCTTTAAATCACTGTACTTTCCAATACATGACACTCAAGCAGGTTGAAGACTTACAAACAAACAAATTCTAATTACTTTTAAGTCCATTTTTGTCAAGCCAGCTAAGTCCTCCGAATGCAGGTTTAAGGTTCAGTTCCTACCAGTGGTGTTTCTGCAGGAGCTTGAAGATGAGGTCTTTGATTGTAGAGATTATTCCAAACACAGGTGTGCTGGGTTTTCTTATAGACTCCTGAAGGCCTGAGTGAGTGAGACGGGTGTGCTTGATTTCTGTGAGTCACGTGCCAGCTGGGTGGAGATGGTATTGCACTCACACAAATACACCACTTGCTGTTTTAACTTGACACCAAATAATACAAAAACATACCCTGATGGAATTAGAATCTTTAATCAACACATTTTACACATTTGAATTGCTATTAATTCTATTTTTGAAATTATTTAACATGATGGATGCTCTCATGGTATCAAAATAGAAAGAAAAAATGTCAGTTTATCTTTGATTTTATCACTGACATCATGAATCTGATTTTGTAGCTTCCAGTAGGTTAGTGTGTCGGGCATTAAGAAACTGACCTGGGTGCAGTTTAGATAAAAGAACATTTAAAATCACTTTTTTTTGTGGCCAAACTGTATTTTATTAAATAGACAGTTTGGGTTCAAATATTTCATTTCTTAAGAAACTGAAACATTACAGCCATTATTTAAATAAACTATCTGATTCTTCACCAGAATAATGATTGAATTATATCTGCTATCTGTTTTTAAAGCAGCAAAAAAAACTCTTCTTATTTTTATTCCATCAAAATTACAACCAGCTTTCATACTTTAATGCTAAGCTAATGTTACCTAATGATAACAGACTTCTTTCTTGGTTTGATGATTGGCAAAACATGCAAGTTCGTAGCATTTTTGCTCTATGTTAAGCTAGATATTGCATTTCTCATTATGCCTGTAAGAAGTATTTTCTCTTAGCCTCACTTCTCTAACTTCTACTTCTGCTTTGTCGAAGGCTAATGCTATGCCTCCCAGGATAAATAAAGCAGAGGTAATTTCCACCAATCAAACCGTGTGTGAAATAGAGCTACAGTCAAGTCACTGTTGATCCCCACCTTTAATAGAATAATCAATCTTACTTTTGGCAAGACTGTGGGATTAATTATTAAGGACTGAACGTTTACCAGCTAACCTGCCTCGGCTCACCTCGCTCTGCCTCCGCTTCCAGAGAGGAAACGGCTCAAGCTGCCGTGAATTGATTATCTCCACGGTTATCTGCTGACAACACACCTCTCTGCTCCCCCCCCACCTTAAAGACAATGGTATCTTTCCAGTTTGTCAGTCACAGATTTATTTCATGTAGAACACTCGCAGAAGGAGGATTAACGGTATCTACTTATATGAGTGTGATAAACTCTTATCTGTTGCCTTCCCTTGAGCACTCTGTGGGTGCATGTTGACCCGTTTTCCTCCGTACCTCAGTGATTTAATCACCTTACCATGCATAATCTGAGCCCTCTCCCAATTTCTTAAATCCTGTTGAAGCAGTGATGTTTTTCTATCAGTTTATGCAGTGCCTTTCAAGTGTGTGCATGCCGCTTGAAGTATTTTAGGTTTTTGTCTCTGAAACACAGCAAACATGATCAGGATCTTATATGATAGATACTTATAAAATCAAAACTTAAAAAAAATAAAATAAATGACATTCATTATAATTTACCAAAATAAAGTGTGGGTAAAAATGAATCCTCAGAGTAAAGCAGCACCATGGTGGCAGCATCATGCTGTGGGGATTGCGAAACTGGTCCGAATTAATGGGAGGATGTATGGATGTAAATAAAGAAGAAAGTCCTGGAGGAAAACCTTTTGGAGGCCGCAAAAAACCCAAAAACTGGGATGGACAACCACCCTAAGAATGGTCTAGTCAAAGTCCAGGCCGCATTGTATTTTAGAGTCTGTGTATAAACTTTATAAAGATTTGAAGTATAAGTAACAGTACAAAAATGAGCAACTACAGATACAAACGGATTTAGTGCTTTGGACTAAATCAAAGTCAGAAGTACAAAGTACAACTCTTCTATTGCTGGAACAGACTATGCCTACGAGCCAGTATTTTAAATCTGGGTTTAGAATTGGACTTTGACTAGGCCATTCTCACACTCTATGGTGTTATCCGAGTCAATCCTGATCTCTAAAACTAATCAAGAAATGATTTGCTGAATAAAACGTTGCTAGAAAGTTGATACACACGCATCCCTGTCCTGCTATATGTTGTGAGAACCATTTGTTGACTTGCATTTATTTTGTTAGTCTTTATCTTCCCTTTCAATGCCCTAACCCTGAGAATAACCCTAAACCCAACCTCACCTGAAACTGAACCCAATTCACATAAACAGTTTGATGTGGAAACTGGAAAAATGGTTCTCACTCTGATACTGAGACAAGAGCAAATATTCTCATACTCTTCTATTTTACAGGCCAGACAACAAAACAAGGTTTAGGTTCTCTGGAATTCAAGGATTCATTTCTATGGATAATTAGGGGAAAATCAACACAAAGGTTTGAATCTGATGACAGAAAAACAATCACTCCTTATAACATCTGTTGTGTAGGTATTGCATTAAACCTTTAAGATCTGCTAAAATAGCATTTTTGTCCAATTAAACTCTGTTATTCAAAGGTAATCGAGCTCTGATCTGACTCCTTCCATGGATCTCTGGCTGCAGGTTAAGGTTAATCTTCCCTCTGGAAAGTGAACATTTTATTTAGTCTCAGGCCTTCTGCAGCCTCTGTCTGGTTTTCTCCCAGTTCCAGATTGAGCTCCATCCATCTAAGTCTTTCCCACAGCATGATGCGGCCACTGCCAGGTTTTTCTTTGGCCATACATTGTTCAGGAATTAGAGAGCTGTTTTTTTCAGTTTTCAATCACTTGTAGAGTTTAATTTTTGTTTTAAAAAGTCCCAACAGAATACATGAAAATGTGCGGTTGTTATATGACAAAACGTAAAAGTTTTTCAGTAGTTTAAATTCTTTTTGCAAGAAGTTGTACATGTTAAAAGGTAAAAGGAAGACATGAGGTATGGATTTCATACAGCTTGATTTGTACACATGAGACGTGAGTTTATAAACGTGTCACTGCAGAGGATTCATTGACCTCAGCAGGTACAGTTCATCACAAAACCAAAACAACAGCAGAGGATGTAAGTACAAGCTGTGTGTGTATGAGGGTTTACATTCAGCAGGTAAACTTTACATTCGCTCAGCGGAGGTTTACACAGCGTAAACGCATCACTTCCTGCTCATTTAGCCCGATGTAAACCGAGCTCGTACCCACCAGGACACCAGCCTCCATATTGTTAGGAGGCAGGAAACGTGACGCTGCGCGGCTCCCTGGGTGGCACTGCCACCAGTGTGGCCTGGAGAGCAGCTTGATGACAGGTTGTATCCATTAGGCTTATGTTGTTGGCCCTAATGTAAAGTGCTCACTTCCTCTCACCTGGCTGAAATATTTGAAAGCATTTCTAAATTCTCAGAGAGTTTCTTTCCTCCGGCCGGCAGTAGGTGGTTCAGCAGCGCTCTGAAAACGCCGCTGTCATATAGAGTTACAGGGCTTCTACTTGGCTGGGTCTCATTTACATTTCTGCCAGTGCATTTCTGCAACGCTTGCTGTGCTTCATTACAGCTTTGTTTGTTTGGAAGCAAAGGAAATGCAAAACCCCGAGCGAAGACAATAACTGCAAATGCTCACCGTGGAAGGTCTAACAATGACTTCTTTCCTAAATCAGCCAGGGGAGAATTTAGAAAGGATTAGTGTTTTTTAATCTGTCCAGCTCTGCTCTTGTCAGTTTCAGGTGATTAAATATGCTGAAAGTTTTACAGTGGTGCCTAAAAGTTTTATCAGTGACTCAAATACTGACACTGTTCTCAGATTAATTGTGCAGAGGAATCTGATGCACGTCTTCTTGCGTTAGTAATGCTTACCTACAAAGGAAAGCGTTCACGGTTCTGCCTCACAAGCAGGAAACTACTGCTGTGGATATTTCATGAATATGAAATGAATATTTCAGGACTGAGCAGAATTTTCTGGATCTTCAAGACTGTTTTAGAGGTTTTGCAGCTATTTAAAAGGCTTCAATGTGTCCAGGAGTGTCCAGCAGCTCCAGATTAGATTGTTTTTATTAGTGGTATTCTAAGGCTACACTTTCAATGCAGCCTGAAGAGATCCAAATCCGATTTCTTGGACCAAATGTGATCTTTATCTGATCTTTTCATAACAGTCTGGACAACACAGATCCAATTTTTTTCAGATGTGACCCTGGTCACTTGTCCATGTAGTCCTGATTCGTATCTGATCTTTTCAAATGCAACCTGTGTCTGAACGGCCAGATCGCATTCATTCAACCTGAACATCATAAATACTCGACAAAGGTCCCTGTTCTGCGTCTTGTAGCGCAGAGGCAGGAAGTAAAACAACCATGGGGGGGCGATAATGCGGAGAGCAGCCTTTCTATTAGCACTGGAAGGTTGGAAGAAATAAAAGATTGCAAGATGTGCTCGAGCATGTTTGACTTCTATAAACACAGACCAATCGAGCTACTTGTGACATCATTGCGTCCTCTACTGCGCAAACAGGACAGTAAACTCTATGAATAAAGTTCACAGAGGAGATCGCATACAAGTCGCATTTATTTGGAAATTTGTACGACGATAACAAAAAATCTGAATCGAGCATCAAGGCCTGCAGTGTGAAGGTAAGTTATCCTTCTCAGATTGAGCCTGATTGGATTCAGCTGAAGAAAACGAATAGTCTAAACCATTAAGGACACTTTAGCTAAAGAGGAAGTGTGTCAACTGTCACCCTGATAGGAGCTGTCTGAATATTGCTGGCAGTAAGAAAGGAGCTAAGAAGAGGAAGAAGGATGCTTCCTAATAGTAGATTATTTACTGTAGCATAGGGACCTCTATAGGCACAAACTATAGGAGCTCTATGGTCGCACACAATCCTTCACATATAGGCAAAGCCCACCTCACAGAGTTTAGGAAAAATGCTTTATTTCTTTACTCTATGCTGTGTGACACATGCTAATCTTTATAATAATCTTTTGGGTTCATTAACCAGGAGCTTCAGCCATACACAACAATTTTCTACGAGTTTTTTTTAATTATTATTAATTTCCTCAAAGGCTGTATTCCCAGTTTGAGAAACATCATCCATGAGCTCATCTGTCTGTGAGGCTGAAGGCTGCCTGGATTTAGCACAGCAGCCTGGAGCTCCTTTTCCACTCTGGATAGTGTCCTTACTGTTGGTAAGAGGATAGGAGGCAGGAAGAGGAGGTAGGAGCTATAAGTTGCCTAATTTTAAATCGGCAAAGACTCTGGTGGAGTAAAATGGACTTTTAGAATATGAAATATTTCATGTAAATGCAGAAAGTCTCAACTTTTGTATTCACCCAACATTTCAGTAGATGAAGTTAAATGTCTCAATATCATTAGCTAAAAAGAAATACCGATTGCTTATTTTCTACTTACTGGCTAATTCTTTTTTGTTTTATTTAGCGGAAATGTTCAACTAGCATCACTGCTGTTCTATTTCTTGTTGCTCTATCATCTATCAACAAATTATTCTTGTACCGTGACAGAAAACTGAAGTAGTTGCTGGTAATAAAAGTGCTTCTGCAAGTCACTGAAACGGTTGATACGAGTTATAGCTGTGAGCTTGACATCCAACATTACCACCAGCAGTTAGCATCCTAATCGAATACATGTGTTGAGTGGTAGAGGGCCTCGTCTGAGGTATAGATATAGATGGAGAAAACCCTCGTTCCCAGCATCCAGGAACGCTCTGTGATCATCTGTTGGCTTAAATCTTCCCCCTACAGATGGACACCCTGTGGTTAATTTAGGCTCTAATAAGACACCACCAGTCCTGAAGTTCATATCCAGAATCTGGTGTTTATGAAACATATCTCTGGGATGCATTTCCAATGATGAGACACTGGTTTATTTTTTCTTTGCACAGACCTAATCTATGCAAATACATTATAAAACCAGCCTGATGGAAAAATGTGTAATATATTCAGAAGCGTGGCCATAAGTTGAAGCTTCCTTTGCACATGTGAGGGATAAAATACACCTCTTCCTCTCAGCTCCTCTGAGTGTGGGTAGCAGAGGATGCATGTAACCTCATTCCACATCCGACATTCGCTGACAAATACATAGTTTGGGGCAAATTTCCATTTCATGTTCGACTACACCGCACATCTCAAATTAAGAGCGCGGCATTATCATCGACAAGGAAACGCGCGACGTTAATATTCCCCGGCTTCGCAGTTGCCAAAGAATTAGTTCAGATCCGCGGCATAAATTAACGGTGGCACAGTTTTAAAAAAATCGGTAGCTCAGGGCCATGCTCTCACAACAAGGCAGAGAGCGCCGTGCCTTAATTTACCATTTGTTTTGATGTCTGTCTGTGAAGAGTTTGTTTCCATGATGGTATATTTGTTAAAAAAAAAAAAGAAGAAGAAATCTCATTACCTGGAGCTCGTCGAGTTAAAACGCACTGAATCGCTTCGTTTTTTTGTGATATCAATTTTCTCAGATGCTTTTGTAACAAATGATTTCAGCTCCAAACGCCAAAGAATCTTCTTAAATGTGGATCTTTACCTGCAGAGGCGAACGCTTCATCATATTTCTCCCTTCTTTACAGTGAAACATGTTGCATAACACTTCTCCTCCTCACTCTTGTTATCCCAGCATCTTTATCTGGCCTCTGCAATCCCTTCCTGGCTGCATGTTAAGTGCTCACCTCAGAGCGCTCGGCTTCCTCAGCTGCGGTGCCAGGTGCGTGGTTCGAGCGAGGCAGCGTCTCAGATATGATTTACTGTGGATAAAGAGCTCTGGGGCCTCAGGGGGGTTCTCCTGTGTGACGCCCCTATAGTATCTGATCATAGAGCTGCTCTCCTTCCAGGAAGGACGGGGCTCTCTCCACTGTTGCATCAAAATGGCATGAATGTATTTGATTTTACTATAAGCCTATGTATGAATGAGAGTGTTTATTTTGCAGCAGCAGGGATATGTGGAGGCGGTAAAGTAGCCTTTTGAGACAAATTAAGTCTAAAATAAAAAACTGTAGCCCCTCAAGTAATGTGCAAGAGGAAAAAAAGATTAAGAGATAAAAACTTTAAAAAGTTATTATTTGAAGTTAGATTAATTGTTTGAAAAACATGATTGTTTGCCCTGTTGAGTCACAAACTTTATTGTATTTCTTTGGAAGTGATAGACCAACAAGAATCTGCAGATTTTTATGGAAAAAATGAAATGTGCATTTATGAATGAAATCCCAAACAGTCACCTTTAGGAGTCGCCTATGAAAGAAAGTCCTCTAGCCTGTTAGATAACTCCAGTTTTAAGACATAGGAAAGTAAAAGTAACTCTGCACTTCACCTTAAACACACCATAAAACAATGTTAAAAGCTTTATGCCTTTGGAAGGCTTTCCTTGTTGACCAGATGAGCAGGAAAATACCAAATAAATACAATCCAGATTTTTTTTAGTCCAATAAATAACGTTTAAAGACCAGGACATTTTTCAGTTTTAGATAACTATATGCTAAATTACAATGTCCTGCTGGATAAAAGTGTCCACTTCTCCAAATTGTACGCTTCAAATAGTGTTTTTAAACTAAATTAAAGATTTCATTCAACTGTGATCTGAAAGAATTTTGATGCCATTTTACTGTAAAGTCTGTTTCTTTTCAGGCTCCCTGTTTCCATGGCTTTACCTGTCACACTGCTCTGATTTCCCCTCATTCAGCGTCAGGGGAAGTGCTCTCTCTGGGCCTTAACCGAGGATTCTCTTCCTGTCACATTGTGCTCAAACCTTGAGGCAACCTGTTCGTATGTCTAAGCTCCATGTCCCCCTGAATCAATTTCCTTCCCAGCGGAAAAACCTCGAGTATTGTCGACTTAGCAGGAGTTGGATGTTGTAAACAGTATAAATTTGTGTTTGAGTGGTTTGATGGGCCGTCAAGGTCTCCTAAGTCGTTAAGGTTGGAGGATGAGATGTCCAGGGACTCATTCTGCTTATAGTGGAGGTAGATTAAAGGCTGCTGAGGTTTTTAGAGAGTTTTACAAACGGGGTCAAGAGTCAGACAATGTTTTGTCAGCAGGGGATAAAGTATTTAGTCTGTTTAGTCGGTGTTATATTGTGAACAAATGATGCAAACGCTTTTTCCAATGAGCACCAAAGTGTTCTGTTTCATAACTTTTAATGTTTTCATTTTTATACAAAATTAAAGGAAACGAGTGTCTTTTAGGTATGGAATTTCTAAAATATTTTATATTTTATTAGTGTTGTTTACTTTATTTTCTCATCAGATGGTCCCCCCCCCCCTCTGGTGCGCTGTCTGCCCAGCGGGCTTCTCCGATCTCCCGCTGTGGTATCTTGGCGTCAGGGAGGGGCAGCTGGTTCTGGTTCTCTCTCTGCCGGTATTCTCGTACTGATTCCTTGTTGTTGCTGTCCGAGCTCCTGAATGCCGTCTCTGGTTACCTCTGTTGTTCGGGTGATTTGTCCCCCAGTAGAACAGCAAGACTCTTAACTGGGTCACCAATAGGTGTAAGTACCATACCGGTTCTGTCTCTGGGAATCTGGGGAACCTAGTGACGCTGACAGCTTTATTTGGTTTTGAAAAGTAAAAAAAAAAGCACTGTGAGTTATGGAGAAATCCACGTTGATGATGTTGATGCAAAACCAACAACCAGTAGACTCAAGGACATAAAAGCCTTTCACGAAGTTTGAATTGGTCTTCAGAGGAAATTTGATTTTCATTGCACAGACGAATCTCAAGGTGAGTAAAAGCAGATGAAACAGATTACATTTACGCTGGTTTTTGTATTTGTTGCGAACGCAGCATTAGAATGATGATGACTTTGCTTCAGTCTGCTATAATGAGAAAGAGTTAAACCAAAAACTGAAGCTTTCATTACATTTGGATGATCCTGATGTATCGATTGAGTCTCATTACTTCTGTCACGTATCCAGAGTGACCGTGCTCAAGGTGGACAAGTTTAAGTGGCTAGGACGGGAACCAAAGTGACTTTACCAAAGGTAGACGAATAAAAGTACCTCCTTAAGCCATCCAAAGAAAGAAAACCTCTATAGATGAAAACAGTGCAGTATATACCTGTGATTATATTTGACAAAACATGTTAAACACGGTGTGTGCTGTAGAGGTAACGTTCACAGCCATATGCAGACGGTAGGCTTCAGTTCGGTTCTGCTGCCTCCCTCCTCTACTCTTTGTCTGCCCACCTTATTCTGTGCGCAACAAATAAAAGTCACTAGTGCAAAATAAAAACTGATAAATAAAATGTTAGTTAGGAGTGAAGGAGGAAGGTCACACAGGATTCCCAGATCTAGAGGAGGAGGATCTGCAGAGGGGTTGGGTTGAGAACAAAGTATATCAGGAATTGATGATCTGCTCCATGTTTCAGTTTCACCCACAGTATCACATATGGATAAAAATACTTTTCCAAACACACTTGCCTGCAAGACAGAAGTGAATTTAATGCTGATTATTGTAAGGGAATAGTGATGCATCCATTAACTGGTCATTGAGAGACTTCCCTCAGACCTCCTTTATTTTACTTGGAGCTTTAACCTGCTGATCAAACACTAAAATCTGTTCTCTCCTCCATTCATCAATACATCAAAACAGAAAAGAGCAGCTTATTTCAGTCAGTAATTGCACTCTGCTCTTTGAAATGAATTATTTAAGATTTACCTACCATATCAAGGAATTTCCCGCCAGCATCCCTTAGGATTCTACAGAATATGAGTGATTTACCCATTTTCTTTCATCAGCTGTAAAATAAAACGTGTATCTCAGGTTTGCACCATCTTTCTATTTACCAGGGAGTAGATGTGCATTTTAGTAAACAGATTTTGCACTCTTGGCTTCAGTTATGTAATATCCCTTTATAATTTGAAATAGTTTAGACGTTAACTAACCTAGATTATGCAACAAGATCCTGTTGGCTGGCTGGAAGTAGAGCAGCTTCTAACATAAAGGTGCTTCCTGTGTTTAACTGTGAGCCAGGTTTACCTGGAGAAGGAAAGAAATAAATTCAAAGGTTTCCAAAAGAATAGTATCAAAGAACTGTTGGCATAAAAGATATTGGCTCAACGTTTTACCTTCAGTTTAATTTTAAAGTGAAATAAAATGGTTAGACTTGAACTCTTCAGGGTCTTCATTTTAAGTTCTGTTTGAGATGCAGTCCAACTTGAGCTCCCGTGTTGCTCATTCATCATCAGTAATTGCTTTTACAGATGCCTCCAGTGAAACAAGCAAACATCTCGAGCCTGAAGAATGCCCACATACATTCCTAGTCAAGATTACAAACAAAAACACAGCTACTGCTCTCTTTGATGTCCACAGGGTTGTGCTCTATGAATTTATCCTCCAGGCTCAGACTGTCAGCACAATCTTACCAAGATCAGGATCCTGAAAATCTGATTAGCGCTATCATCAAGCCTCCTGACCCTCTAGGCATTGCAACTCTTATCAGTCTATAAAACCCTTAGCATGGAGCTAAACCTTACATTATGTCTGTGGTAGCACCAGAGTCAGCACATTAGCTGTATCATCATCTGTTTTCATTTCTTAAGTTGATCAATGAGGCATTCTATCCCCCCGAATAGACTTTCTGTTTAATTATCTCAACTTTCCTCCCCGAGCTGTTTGCCTGTCAGCAACTTCAGCCTCAGCCTCACGCTCTGCTGAACAGCCCTCCATCCTTCCCGAAACAACTTCAACTTGGCCTGGGCCTTGAACGCCTCTCCAGGGGGTCTGACAGCACTTCTCCTCTCTCCCTGCTCCACTTCTGACTGGTCTCCATTCCCTCCTGGGCCAAATGAGAACAAGTGAAAACTTAGAAACTCCCAATAAACAAGGCCAGTTTGTTTCTATGCTATGGAAAAGATCTGGGCTTTATTCAGTCCATGTGACTGATGTTAAAAGCATTATTTAGAAAGTTAAGTTTAAAAAAAAGACAGCAGTTCCTTAAATTAGCCAATAAACTTTAGAGGGATTAAACCGTGACCAGGACATAATGATGTACTTCCCTCCTTGGATAAAATCTGTTGAACCTTCTTTAACTGCTTAGACCTCACTATACATAGAGCAGGAGAGAGAGATCTTTGACCATGTTATCAAAAGTTGACTTGTCTATGAGACTAAGGCCTGGCGACAGAATAGGAGAAAGTTGATCTTTGCTTTGAGCTGATTTGACGTTATGTTTGGGTTCATCATTTCCACATAAGACAAAAACGGTTCCTTTTTTTTATCCAGAGGCAAGAAGATTTCCTTCTAACGTCATGAGATTTCCAAGAGTTCAGAATGACATGTATACTCTGGAAGAGAAACACGCCCACAGCATCACAGATCCTACACTTTACTAAACAATAGGCATGACATGCTTCTCAGTATGTTTTATCTTTTTATGAAAAACTAAATCTATTCTAACTAAGGTTGCAGTTAAAGTCCCTGTAGAGTTTAGTAAACTTAGCTCAGGTTGGTCTGTTGGTGCTATCTAGTGGTTAGGGAAACCTTTCTACCTCACCTAGTCAGCTGTGTCAGATCGTTTGCTAAATTGCCAACATTTCAAATCCAAGCAAATTTCTCTGCTTTTGCTCTTCTAAAAACATTGCTGTGAACATTTGGTATTCTTTACTTAAAGATATCTTTACAATAGCCTTTTTATTTGAGCCTTTACAACTAAAACATCCTTTGAGAGGCTAACTGACTCCTCTGCATCTTTTGTTCCTGAATGTACTTCCTGCCAGAGGTTCTCGCACTGTTCCTGGGGATGTGACGTCAAACGTTTCTATGTTAAATGAGTCCTACCTAGCACAGTATTAAAGCGTTATATTCAAGATGGATCCATCCAGCTTAACTCAGACACTAATTATAATTCCAGGTAAGGTAAAAAGATTGCTGCAGTTCTGTGTTCTGGCCACAGGTGGCAGTATGATTAGAAAACGGCCTCTTTAAGTGTTACAGTTAAGTTTGAGATCAATATTTACTTTGTTTACACTCGTTAAAGACATTCCCCTTATCATTACCTCTATGTCTTAAATCCAATAAAAAAATAACCTTAGAATTTCCCACATTATCAGAACTATCCAAGGATTTCCTTTTGACACACTTTAAATAAAAAAAAAAAAAAACTCTCTAGTTAATGTTTATATTCCTAAAATTAATCCATTTAATTTGTGGCAGGAAAGCTCACACTGAGTTAAACCTATGACTAATTCAATGTTCTCAGTTTGCACAAACTTTGCAAGTACCAAAAATCAAAAAAGATTCAATTAATAAGAAACAAATAATGAAACAAAATAACAATTTAGTTTATTCATTAAACTGTGTATTTAATGAAATATTCATCTAGTGAGACACCATGATTATCTTAAAGGTTAATTAAAACCTGAAAGAGGAGGAGGTGCCTCCTGTTACTTTTTTGGAGGAGGGTTCCTGAGCGGCCATGTCTAGAATTGAGGTTTATCTCACTCAGGTTCCACCTCCATCCCTCCTTTAACATGATGATCTTAATCTTTGTCAGTGGATCAAGGTAGTTAGTTGGAGGGGTTGCCAGACAAGGAAGGTGAGCAGACAGTTGTAGAATCGTCACCCCTCCTCGTCCGTGCTCCTTAATTTAAACTGTCAGATTACATTTTGATGCAAATAAGGATGCTGCTTTCCCCCCTTTCCTTAATAGCTTCCTACAAATGATGTGCCATTACAAGAAGGTTTATTTAAACAAATTTAATACGTCTTTAATCAACCCTCGCCAAGTGCCTTTATAAAAGGTCACATGCCACATCAGGAAGGGCTCCATCTAACCCCCCCCCACCCCTCACATCACAGCATTATTGGAGGCGGGAAGGGCGATGAATTATTTCACAGGCAATTTTTTTTTCAACAAATCTTTACATGCATTTTTATTCAGTTGTTAAATTTCATTTCTTCAGGTGACACAGAGAGGATTCCTCCATCGATTATCTCTCATTGATGTACAAATTTATTTAATCTGAGAGCAGGAGAGGGTGTGAACCTTCACTGTCATGTCCGATTATGTTAGCAATGGCTGCAAAAAATTACAGCATGCACAGGGTGTTCAGCATCAGTTACCAGTAAAACATATACGTATGTGGCCTATAAGGACTTTTAGGTTGGATAACTTCTGATTTGATGAGTTCTTTGTCTAACTAAGTGTCTTATTAATATTAAGATAATCTGTTGCTCTCATACTGGTGCCAACCGATGTAGGGAAGTTGATGGATTCATTATGTAACCCATGGGCAATCCCATCTGAGGCCAACTTCTCACCAGAACCTCAGAAGTAGACTTTGACATGGTTTATATTGTGCCCCATATAGATTTTGCTCAAGTAGAATGGTTATAGCTGGATATAGATTGAAATATTCCCCCTCTAGTGGGACCTGAATTGGACTGATGTGAGGAAACCCTTTAAGGTAAAACATATGTGACTTGTTTTTTTTTTTTCTTGGGTTAGTAAAATGGTTAAAAATTAGAGACACATCTATGACCCGTATTGGTTCTGCCTTTTCTTTTTCTTAAAATTCTGCCTTAAACCTACATCTCCAATTAAAATTGGGCCATTGTTCAACCCATGGACATGTACCTCATCTAACCTACCTCATTCTACCACACATCTAAAACCAGCTTGGCGTTATCCTTGGCGTTAAGACTTAGCTTGGTCTTAAAGCCATCATCAGTAAATCACTTCAGAATAGCCAATACATCCCCCCCCTCCTTTAACCAGAAGTCGTCCTGCACCGAACCAGTGTGAGCATTCAAAATGCAATCCAGGGACAGCCTCTATGTAGCCAATTTCCCTGACTGTTTTATAATAGTCCTTTGGCCCCTATGTTTAAATAATAGCTGGATTATTAACTGCATTATGTTAACTGCATGTTAACATGTTCCCAGTGTTGCTTCAAAGAGAAACTTAAGCTTCTTTTCCACTTGGACCTGCTTTGGCCCACTCCACTCCACTCAGACTGTTTGATGACCATTTCCACTACTTGTTAGGGCTAAGTTTGGCCCAAATGTGTGTGACTCTGTGATCATAAACACAAACAGCCCTGGACTTGATAGGCATCCAGGGTGGCCGGCCCTGCTTTAAACTAAACATAGGCCAGTGTTCTGTGGCATGTTTATATCCCACCCTGAACTCGCTACAGAAATTTTCTGCATGCTTATGACACTTGTGTGGGTCCCAAACCCTGTCTGGCCTAATGTGTAGCCCACTAAATTCTTTAATACCCATCAGAGACCTTGCTCTTGATGTATTTTGATTGTAGTGTGGTCTTTAAGTATGAAAGCAATTGACGTAAGTCTGCTAAATGTAATGCATTGCAGTACTCTAGACACTAGACATAAGGTGCAGTACCTTGCATAAGGGCTTGAGCTTTTGAACTTTTCCACATTTTTCAAAATTAGAACTATAAATTCAAATGTATTTTACTTTGATGTCATGTGATAAACCAACATAAAGTAATGCATGATTCATTAACGCCAAGCGCATTCAAAACTCTCCTAATTAGTCATTAGATTTCACCTGGGTCTAATTTAGCCTGAAAATAATTGCAGCTGTTCTTTGAAGACCTCATTGGAAAGTTGAAGGACATTAGAGAACAACCAGCATTAGGAAGACTAGGAAAAAAAAGCAGCTGGCAAGTCAGCCTGAGTATTTATCGCTCATCAAAAAATGTTTTTCTTTTTATTTTACTGTCATAGTAATTAGGAACCACATTTAGTTGCAGTTCTTTAACAAACTTGTTGTTTTGTTGTGGATCTAGATGAAGATAATCTACCAAAATATGAGGATATTGTAATTTTAACAGAACATTAAAAATTATATGTATGTTTCAGATCAACAGGGATTTACAGCTTCCTTTAATACAAAACACTGTTTTGATTGTTTTATAAATATGTTGTTTGTTGGCTGAAAAGACAACAGAGAAATGTTGCCCCTGATTACTCGATTTTGAGATATTTGGCTTATTAAATAAAAAAGTTTGGACGCCCCTGGTTTAAATTAAAGTGTACTGTACTTATGCCTTAAAATCTGTTAGACATTGTGGTTGTGATGTGAAAATGTGGGAAATAGTTCAAGGGTGTGAATATTTGTGCGTGACATCTTATCTAATTGTCATGGCAACACATTATGAATTTAAAATGTTTACTCATTTTGTATCTTTGTCTACAATCATACACTAATTGAATGGCTCATTTGAAATGTAAACATCTTAAAAAGGATAATAAAAAAACAATAATCAAGAAAATTACATCTTTGTGGATTTGAAGGGTTAAATGTACCAAAATGCACCCAGATCTGTTTTGACCTGCACATCTTCACTGCATTCATTTAACTACTGCTCTGTTGTTTGATTACTGCGGCTACATGAACGACCCCGACTGGAGCCAATAAACAAACCAATTTAAATATGGGAGCGAGCACCGCCCGCGCTCCTGAGACAGAGATGTTTCAATATGCTAAATATGGGATTGCATGATACCCTGTGACCCTAGAAGGCCTCATAGCACCACCCACAGGGTGCATTACTGTTTAACATAATAAATCAGGCCTTTTTAAACATAACAAACACCACACTCACCCCTGACTCAGCTTGTTAACCTTGTATGTTCTGCTTTATCCATTAGTTAATTTAAAAACAGTTGATATATGGTCCAGGTATACTCCTTCCACCTCCTGTTTTGCCTGATCAAATCGGCCGAGTAGAGGCAACTTAATTTCTTGGGGTTAACCCTTCCCCGCTAACGCCTGTTTCTCAGGGTGGCATTTACACAAAATGAATTGCTTGCTTAGACACAGCTAACTAAATAAAAGACAGCAGGGGCTGATACTATGAAAAATGGATTTTCATTACTGTTTCATTGATTCTAGTAAATAAGGGCCCCAGGCTTGAACCGCAAAGGCTGCAAAACGGTAATAATTTAATCTGAGGTGACACAGACCAAAATGTATGTGGACAAAAAAAAAAAAAAAAATCATCCTTGAATATTAAACAAGAGCCTCGAGACAAGAGAAAAGAAGGGAGGCGGGGGGGATTTAGATGTATGCAGATTGCCCGTCCAACCTATTTAAAAACAAGAATTAGGTATTCCCGTCATAAATCACGTCCCCCGCCACGGATACGCCTTGTTACAGCAGTGTTTAACGGAAACCTGAAAGGTTAAAGCACTTGGTGCATTAAATTGTACAAGGATAATTAATACTTCTCTCCTGGCTGTTTGTAAAATATGGAAAATAGAGTCAACTGAACTGTAGCGACGTGCTCATGAAGGCAAATTCTGGCTCTGAATGAGCAGCGAAAAGAGCAAACACCTTCTGGGCTGAACATCCAAGCAGGCCTTATTATAAACAGGTGAAATTAAAGCTAACTGCTGGCTTTAAGTGCAGCTCCCCAAAGGCAACAGCTTGACCAAATAATCTGCGGTTTGTTACAGAGGTTGCACCCTTACGTGTGCTCTCCTGTCGTCTGCATGCATCTTAGTGTCGCTAATTAGTGCCTCTTAGCAGCAAACAACTGCAAACTCCCTAATTTGACAAGTCTGCTGCAGAGGTGTTGGCCTCTACTTGTGCACCGGCGTCAGCTACGTCAAGGCTGACACCTCGCTGAGGGAGGTGTTGCATCTACCTGGTTGTGTCGCACCTTTTTCCTTGCGTGTACAAAGTGTGTCAGGGAGGCCCTCGATAAAGTGTTGCATTACAGAAAGTGAAAAAGTCCCAACAAAGCTGCGGGTCATTTGGCATAAGCGGTTCGCGGTGTGAGCAAAAGGCGACTTGACAAGTGTCCGAGCCCATTACGCCGCGTTAGTCCGCTCTCCAGTGCGCCTTTAACACGCGCCCAGATGATCATGTCAGGTTTTGCAGATAATAGCGTCAGCATCTGGAGCGAGAGCAAAAGATTTCACTGCACTGATAAAGGTACGAGGCTAACAACCTAGATTATGTAGGTTACATGCTTTAGTGTGCAATCCCATCTTTCTGTGTGACTTGCAGTGCTGAAGGTGCTCAGGTTTAATGCATTAATTCATGCGTGGCTTCAAGGATCTTTTGCCAGAGATAACGAGACCGCTTTCCATGATCTCCCCCTTTTAAAACCGGGTGCCGCTCTTAGTCACTACCCGACTTTCTCTGCAGTCGTGCTTGTTGCAGCTGAGGAGCGGGATGATAGTTACACTGATGATGACACCACACTCTGAGCAATGTTTTAGTCAGCCGTCAAAGCCACTCAGATCCGTCCCCGCTGACCTTTTCTGCGTTCGCTCCAAACTCTGAGTGCCAGCCTTCAACGGTATCGCTCTGATTAGGCCCAGTCATTTACTGAAGCGCCACATTCCCAGTGACAGGGATTCCTCTGCCAGTAGCAGGGAAGACGATGGAAAATGTATTATTTCTTTGCAGCAGATGCTGGTAGAGTTTTGTCAGATGCCTAAAAGCTAATTCTCACCTGAGCACAGGGAAATTTAAAAATCCTATCCTTTAATTTGAACGTTTATTAGTGGGAAGAGGGAAAAAAACACTTGAATCAATTAGTTTTTGTCAAGAAACATACACAGTTACACATCCATTTAAGGTATTTGCATGTGAACACTAACAAATAAGAAACAGGCTGCTCTTCTAAAGACTGGAGTTCATTGCCTTTCAGTTTATGTAGACTTTGAGCAATGATCAGAATAATTGAAACCCTGACCCCTTTTCATGTTTAGGGTCAAGAATTCAATACATTTCTATTGATAATTAGAGAAATATTAAATATATTGCACAAAACCTCAAAAGGTATGGCTGCTGTAAGTATAATTTGGAAAGTTGAATAGTTAAAGTTATTAAAATCCCTCTGCTGATTTGTTTGTGGCCAATATTTGCAGTTTGCTCGCTTGCTGAACATAGTTGGCCTGTTTTTGTCTCAACATTTCCATTGCAATGTCCAAAACTTGTTTAGTCACTCTCAAATAAACAAGTTTTTAAAATAATTAATTAATGAATACATATTAGTTGATTTCACTGTGCCACAGGGAAAAATGCCACGCATAACTCTGGTGAAAAATACTGATTCAGAACAAGAAAGGTCATCCGGTGTCTTTGTATCTGTAGGAATGGGGCGGCTGATTGTTAGTGGTTTGTGGTAGAGTTGCATAAGAGACGGAGCCCAAACCAGCCGTCCTTTCCAACCAACACACACAACGGGCCCCAGGTATCCCCTTATGTCACAATGTCTCTGGAAACATCGGTACAACCGCAAAAACATGAACTTAAGCAACCTCAGGGCGTACAGTGAGACGTCACACCTTCCTCAAAACGGCTGTATCTGTTCAAAGCTGTGGTGGAAACACCTTGTCTGGATTTACATAACATATTCATCACTTTCTCACACATTTCTTTCATATTACAAAGCATCGGTTCCCCACTGTCAGAATGTGGCAGACAGTTTTACAGCAAAGTGCTGCTAAATGTGAGGATATTTAGCAGGTATTTTGATGTAGTGAGTAGTCAGCGCTGTCACTTTACTGCCAGATATGAAAGCAGAACTTCTTCACTATGAAATATTCAGCGCCTTGAAAAAAGATTAATTTCTCTGAAGTTTTTTACATTTTGTCAGGTTACACGCATAAACCTCATTATAGTTTATGTGAATGTTATGGGATATGTAAACAACAAGTAGTAATTGTGGAAAGGAAAAATAGTCGTTTAAGTTTGTCTTCAGACAGCTTTACTCTGATGTCCCTAAATAAGCTCTAGAGCAACTAAATGCCTTCAAAACTCTTGAAAAGTAATGAATCCTCACTCTGAGGCACGGTGCTGGAGGTATCATCCTGCAGGGACCTATAGATTCAATGTCTGTTGGGTTTTTTAAATTCAGACATAAACTAGTGCAAGATTTTGAAGTTAAAAAAAAGAATCAGTTATGTATTTATTGTTGTTTTTATCGGTGAATCTTTTAAAGCCTGAAATAGAATTACTTCTAACCCACTTAACCAAATAATAAAAAGAAAAAAAATTAAAACTGATTTTCCAAAGCCTGAGCACACTGTTCCCATAAGAAACATCCCGATAGTTGCATTATGTTTGAGAATATGTTTGTTAATGAGGGTCTTTTATTGAGAGTTTATTTAATAGACTACAGTAACACAAAGTAGTTTATTGTAGTGATGTGGAATAAAAGGATCATTTTAAATGCTTTTACATACAGATTTAGGAAAATATAGCGTGAAGTTGTTTTGAACTCAACTTTATACAAATAATTTGAATAAATTCCCAGAAAATGTAGAAATGAAGAAAATTACTTTCAGAAGCCTGAAACAATTATCGTCTCTTAGCTCTTAAAATCAATTAGAGACACTTTCCTTCAGACAAATGAGCACAAGGTGGTGGTAGCGTCATGCTGTGGGACTCGGGATTTTACCCCCAGGGGCTCCGAAAGCAAACAGGATGTATGACAGTATTTTTAGACCATTATCAGTTTGCCTTCACATCTGTTACTTTACCAGTTCACTTGCAACTACCTTGTGTTGCCTGTTGAGTTTCTGATAAAACATTAAAGGGCTGATATTCTGCTTTTTAAACTTTGTAAGTCACCGAAAGGCATAAACACAATGAAATAATGCCTTTAGCAAGACAGAGTATTTATTGGTTATGAAATATCATTGTTTTCTACCAACTCTGGAGGAAGAACTTGACTTCAAAGCAGAAGAAAAGTTGTTTTTTTTGTGAAGATTAGCTGCTAAAGAGACACTTCATCTTAACTTAGTGCCAGAATCACATATGCTGCCTCAAATCATGTCTGGTTTACAGCGCGAGTGCAGCACAGTGAGCTAGGGTTACGCAAAGATTCACGAATCAAGACAAACTATGTTCCGGATTTTAAAGAAGGGTTAGCATTAAAACGCTATTTTCCACAGACCTTTTTAAGTTTCAGTTATAGTGAGATAAAATGTGGGAATAATAATAAACAAATACCTTTTGCAAGACATCTGATGCAATTGTTGATGCAGAATTAATGAAACATTATAGTTATGGTCACATCTTTATCGGTGCAGAACAAGCTGCTGCTTATGGTAAGATTTCTGGAAATCTTGTGCTGTATCCTGAAAAATAAAACTAAGTTAGATTTCCTTAATCCCTCTTTGTAATAAATAAAACATTTCCTGAGCAGGTTTTCGGTGCAATGACCATATCTGATAATTACCATCACAGAACCCTCCTTGATCCTGTAAAGCTAATGACGCATCTAGAGGCTCTTCACTAATGCAATCCTTTTGGACCTTTAATTCTCACTGAATCACTCCAAAATAGCCATGACACATGAGCACAAGCGTCTAATTTCTTTTGAAATAATAATCACCAACAGAGCACTCTCTCTTTGAAAAGCTTGACACCTCCTGAGGTCGGGGCTCTGTTACTGGTTGATCCGCTGTGACGCTCCTGATCCCAGGAAACCGGCGCCGAATTCACCGCAGCGCCCGGTTCCACAGGGAAAAGAAGCTTCCTAGTTACTTCACTGCAGCGGGCTAAAGGATCTAGGGCACCGTGGATTTGGCCCAAGGCAGCAAGAAGGAAAAATATGCTGTTTCATCTGTGAGATTCAAAAGCCTTGTGCAATAAAAATTTTAAAATAATTTTCTATGTACATATTAAACCAGCAGCTGCACAGTTGGTCTGTTTTGCAACAATAATGTCACTTCCACCGCCGTCTGCTAATCACTAATTTACTCACCCCTCGCCTGCGAAACAATCGGTCTGTTTGCTGTCTGAGCGTTTGCTCTAATTGATGACTGGCAGCTGAAGGATGTTGGGACAGAATATGTGTTTACAATGAAAATCTGTTTGTGTAGCAGAGGCTTAATTGGTGTAGTGTTTGCTTAACTGCTGTCCTGAAATCCATCAAGTGAAGTTTGTTTAACCTAATTCTGGATAATAATCTGGAAACTGAACATTTATACATGTTCAAGTTGCAGTTTGAGTGATAGATGTGTAGAGCTGTTTGCTTTGTTAGCTTGTTAGCATGTTTGAGATCTAAATTAGCAACTAGTACTCTGTTGTTTAGTATTGACGGCCATGTGGTGGGTGGTGGGAACTTTAAAAAAAATACCAGAATTTTACTATGCTTTTTTTTATTGACATGTAATAATTCAGATGGTAATAAATTAAACAAACAAAAATGTTCAGTTTATGTTTTCCTAATTTGATACTAAAGTTCCCCAGAAGGAAATCAAACCCAACTTGAAACCTGTTTTCTTTTAAAGGAATTTGTTTTTTTTTTGACAAGGTGGATGAACTTCTAAATCCATTGAGTCCCTGTTGCTTCTACTGTAATACATTATTCAGACTCATATAGTTTCCAAGCTTTTTTGTAATGTAAAGCCATAAAGATGCTGTATTACCTTATTTGAGACCAAGCTAAAGTGACATAATGTTGTTGCTTTAATATATTAGTGCCTGAAAAGACAAAAGACATAAAGTCCTGACAGCGTGTATAAAAGATCCAGGCCAGAACCTTGAGCTGTCCACCAGTGTAAGAACGCCTATTAAAGTGTCACTATGTAAGTAAATGCTGTCACAGGGTGGGTCACATGAAAAACTACAGGGAACAGTGTCATTTCTGTCCACTTTTAGGTGTCTCCATTACTGACTTTGTTTTCCCTGGATGGACTGAGGTTAGTGTCACATTTGTAGCTGTTGGACGACCTCTCTGGTTGGAAAATCCCCAGCCAGGCTGTTCTGCCAGCCTTTCCAGCTGCTTTGGCAGGCCGTTTACCATCATTTGGACCCGGTCCGCAACATCTAGCTGGACCCAGAAAGATGCAGGTTGTGAAGGTTCTGTCCGCTCTTAAAATTAGTGGTTATTGCTGCTTCTTTCAGGGTTCTGGTGTTGTCTGGAAACTGTCCGTCCATTTTATTTCCAGGTTCTGTCTTTAAAGGTGGTTTATGAAAAGGACTGCAAACCTGAGATTTTAAGATTAGCTTCCTGCTATAATTGTGACTTTTTACCATAAAACCAGTTTTTCTTTTCAGGTTAAAGCTTTCCATTTTTCTAGGTTTAGTTCTCAGCAGTATTAGTGTCCCTTGTCCCCCTTCTGTGGATTCACCAGGATCCTGTTTGTCCAGACCAATGTTTTCGGTGTGTTTCCCTTCGTCTGATGTAGAAGCACATAAAGAAACAGTTCAGTACGTGTGTGTCCTGACACCCTAAATCCATTCGTGTTTCCTGTTGTTCCTCATTGTTTTCACTGTTAACAAACCCCGCTGCAGTTTGCTTTGAAGACCAGAAACATCCACATTTACTCGGCTATTGCGCCCTTGTTCTCACCTGCCCAAACAAACTAACGCAAAGCATGAAACCATGTGAGGGATCCAGTAATGACAGAGCAGAGTGTAGGAGCTGATAGATAGTCTCTGGATGCACGTGTGATGCGTTAACGCTGCTGCTGGAGACACCTGTGTGATTGATGCACCCTATTTAGCAGTAGGAAACAACAAGTGCACCTCCACTCTGGGGAGCTCCCACCAGCACCTCGTGCTGGACAGCTGTGGGTGGCCGGAGGGCGACCTAGAGGGGTGAGGAAAGGTGAGAAATATATGGGAGACGAAAAGAGAGCAAAGCTGGGAGAAAAAGCTGAGATGACAGAAAGAAAAAGTGGATGTATGAGAAGGCGAGCAAGCGACTCACATCTGTTCGTCATTATCCTCCTGGCCCCTTCTCTAGTAATCGCTCCATCTGACATAACTCACAGCAGACCTCACTTTGACTACAGATGGGCGTCCATGGGTGGGGGGTAAAAGTTATTCAAGGCGAATTTTACCAAATCTTTTCTCGTTCCCTTTAACTCTCATAATCTACCAACATTAAAGGAAAATCCGCCCAACTTCTCTGTCTCCTATTAGTGTTAATAACACTGTATCCACCATGTTAATTGCTGGTATCTGGCAACGCTGCAAGATTGTTTAGCAGAGGTCTGACTGGGCAGGAAACACAAACAGTGGAACGGTCAGACAGGTTGTAAATAAAGCCCTGGGCTAGTCAAATTAACCAAGGCAATTTTAATTTCAAAACCAAATGAAGTGGTTTAGATAATGTGGCCAAACTCTTGGCTTGTTTATAGCCTTATCGATCATTGGCTGACCCCGCATCGCATGGATCCCGCTCCCTGACTGCAGCTATTCATTTGTGCAAAGCCATGAAAAGACCAAAGTGGTTTTGAACTTGACTCTTTCTTTACAGCCTTGTTGAACATTTCAAAAAGGTTTAAAATCCTTGATTAAAATGTAAAAAGTATGACGTGATATTTTATTCAACCGTATTTGTGCTGATTCCTTTTAATAACATTTCAAATAAAGGCACATAAAGACTCTACTCTGAGACCCCGAAGAGAAATTGAGAGCATTTGATTCCCTCTTAAACTGTTAATTAAACAGCAACCTATATGGTGAAGCCAAGTGGTGGCAGCATCATGCTGTGGGAACCTCTGGTTTAACAAGGATAAATACACTTCTGTGTTTTTCTTTTCTCTTTTTAAACGTTTCCCTTTGGAGATTATTTAATTAATAAATAGGCAAACTGTGTGTCAGGAAAACCTGCCCAAAATATGTTTAAAATTGATTATGTTTATGGAAAAAAGGTATGAGGTAATATTTTACTAAAATGAACTATAAGAAGCAAACATGGAGAAGAACGTGTTGAGAATTTCATGAGTCTACATGTTAAGTTTTTGACCTATGAGCATAAAAAAGACTCCGTAATATTACTATTTTGTTTTGAAATGTGGTGGTGATAGAACCATCCTGTGGGATGTTTAATTTCTTTGTTTTTGTTTTTCCATGGACTTTCAACATGGTAATAGTTAATGGGAAGATGAATAGAGCAAAGAAGAAATGTGATGGTAAAGATCAAATCACTTTTCATTTTAAAATCGAATTTCAAAATCAAATTGACGATCTTTAGCAAAGTTAAAAATATTATATTAAACACACTTTCCAGATTTTTATTTTAGAATTATCAAACAAAAAAGGATGATAGGTGTCACAACAAGGATTGCTATAAAACTGTTATTATAATCAGATTCTCCTCAACATCTTGCAGGTTGTTGAAATCTTGAGGAAGTGCAGAAGCTTCTAAGGCTTCCGGCCGCACTTAATCACGATGTCTTGAAATGAGATCTGTAGTCGTGGTGAGGAGCTTCCAGGAGCCCCGGTGGCCCACTTGAAGACTCAGGAAGGTCAGGCCCCTATTGTGCTCCTCAAAATTCAAGTGCTCTTTTTTTAATCACAGAGCTGCTGCCACTACAAGTGTTGCAATCATGCAGATATGCATGTTGTGTTGTTAAAGCAGCTGACCAGAACAGCTGCTGAATATGCAAGGTATTTAATTTCTTTATTCCTGTATTGATGATGACATCCCTGACACAATTGGAGCACGTGGAGTTTTTAGCAGGTTAGAGCAACCTTCAAATTCTTGTGTCAAAACATTTATACAGAACTCTCCCTGCTCCCTTGAACAGAGATTTTGGCTTAAATTTAAGGTAAATATCTTGCATTGTGTCAGTTTTAAGTGTTACTGGTCAATAAAACTGTAAAATATATATTTTTAAATAAATAAATCAAAATAAACAATAACACCCTTCTGCCTATCTAAAAGTAGTAAAAACATTTCAATGTTATTTTATGGAAACTGACCTTGACTGGAGATGCTAAGGCTAATCATAGCATCCTAACTTTGTGCTATATTACAGATACTGTGATATATGAAAGCCATATTGCTACAGAAGCCTACCATACATGCTAAAAAATATAGAGAAGAAATCCTAAAAAGCTTCTCCTCTTCACAGTTAGCTGCTTGTAATTGTGCATTAAGGTGACGCAAAGTTTAGCATCGTAATGTTGCTGTAGAAGCTAACATGTTAGCAGGTTAATGTCATGCTGCAGATGCTGTGTGTTTTAGATGCTAATCCCACTACAATAGCATTATGCTAAGGATGCTAACGATAAATCAATGTTGTAATGCTAATGTAATTGTCTTTACGTCCGTTTGTATATCAACCTGCTATAGGTAGCAATAGTTGTGGTATATTATTTTATTATTATTAACCTTTATTTAACCAGGAAAGTTCCATTGAGATTAAAAACCTCTTTTTCAAGGGAGTCATGTTATGCAGCAGATTTTAATGTTTAGAGTACTGTAGCTAATACCACTTATGCTGTTATGTTAGCATAATGCTGAGAATGCTAAAATTATTGTTGGCATTACTGTTGAGATCTTGCAGTTCGTACCACTGTTACCATGGTAATGCCATGCTGCAGATACTTATGTCTGTTATGCTTTAGATGTTGATGCTAATTTCTGAAAATTAACATTGTGCTGTGGATGCTAACGATAACGTTAGCTTGAAAACAGTGCTTTGAAAATTTAAGCACGCTTTTTTTTATTGTGGGTGAAATGCTAACACTTATTTTAGCTGGTTGGCTAATGATGTTATATCATCTTTTTATTCTCAGTAAACTTAGATTTTTATCTATGGCTAATGGTCACTATTTAAGTTTATCCAGAGATATTAGCTGTTAAAACAGCTATTGTCATCTGGGGCTCGACTATTTCACACTTAATACCATTTGAAGTACCAGCTGTGTTAGAGATCCCTTAAAATTACTGTGCAAATAAAGACACACTCACTCCAACATAGTATTTGATATTGTAATGTTTTGCACACCTACAACTATATAAAGCTTTTCATGTGTTTTTCAATGGTCATATCCGGTGATAATTGTCATTATATGAATGCATCTCATGGTTATGTATACAATACAACTACTAGGAAAAAAGATTGTTACTGTCACCAATGGTTTTAATCTCAGTGATTTTATTTCAACATTACATTTTATTTAGCAGTGTTGCTGCAAAATGAAAACAGTCGATCCATTACATTCACTATAAAGAGACTGTAATACAGTGACCAAGTGAATGAGGAAGTGGAGTTTTCAAACACAGCACAAGACCTTAACAGCAGCACCAGGTGACTGCGCACCTTGACCTCCATTTATCAAAACCCTGTTTACTTGGTCTGACAATGCCAAGGCCAGAAAGAAAATGACTTCCCTGGAAAGATGGATGCTGCTTTCTCCCCATCTGTGAAAACAGCCTGGAAGCTGTGGCCAGAGGGGATGAAACTAGAGAAGTCTAGGCTGAAATACATATTTTGTGATCACCTTAAGCTGACACCTTAGATTTTTTATATTTCAATATGTAGACCTGGGAGCTGCTTGTTCAAATAAAAATCTTTGAACTTTACTAATTCACACGGTAAAGTAAACTGCTCCCTAGGATGTGGTTCAGAGGCAAGTACCCAAAATCTATACTTGGCTTGGAGAAGATTTCTATCTTTCGTTGCAATCTATTCTGTGTCACATGCAGTATTAAGAATAAAGCTCATTAACTGGGAGTTTAGTTTAGTAGGAAGTATATTTACAAACAAATGCAATTAAATTTGCATAGATGAGTTAATAAGCAGTGACCTCAGGATGTTTAAGGCTTGGAGACTTCAAGGGTTCGGGAGGAATTTCTGCCTGGTTGGTTGAGCTTCTCTTCAGGAGGAAGAAAAAAAGTTAAACGGAAGTAAAAGGAAAGGTCAAAAGAACAACGTAGCTTTAACTGCTGAAACTAATTCTGCTCATAAATATACAGCTAAATGATAAATAATCCTTTCCTGGACTGCTGCCGTCTTGCCGGTGCAGCTCAGCTCAGTTTCACTGCCCACGTTGCTCTCACTCTTTGGCTTTTGTAGGGCAGCAAACATGTGATACAATAATATAATAAGGTGAGCTTCAGTTAAGTACAGGAAAGGCATATTAGATATTTTATGGCTTAAAAAGAAAGCATAAAACTGCCTCTGGGAGTTGATGGGGAGTGTAGGAGGGTTGTAGATGTTAAATCCTCCTTTGCTTTGCTCCTGAGCTCAAGTAAGCCAACATTTCCTCCCTGTTGGGGTTTATTTTCCTACAGCCATGTTAAACCTGGAACATCAGTGTCCTCTTGCATGACCTCAGGAAACACCACACCACTGATCCACATTGTTCTTGGTTTTACAGTGCATATCTGAAAACATAAATTAGTTTCCAACCTAAGATGGTAGCAGTATGGGTGAAACTTTCAAGCTTTAAGTTTGGCAGTAAAACTTCAAAGACCACCTGAGCAGAGGTCAGCATGGAGCAACCTGGGAATGGCGTGGGCGCAATCTCAGCATCCAAGCTGGTATTTTCTTTTTTCTTTTTCCTGTTGCTGAGGAAAACAAACCACCGCCGAGCCTCCTTTCCTCCCCCTCAGGCTCTCTCCCACGTTTAACATGTTATCCTCCACATCTGTAATAATACTGGGTCATTTGTTGTGATTATGCCTTTTATCTCCAACCTGCATCTTAGATCCACAACATCCTCTCCGTTTCACCTTCCTCCCTGTGCTGATGTGTTTATGCCGGCGACGATAAACCCTTGTCTGGGCATGACTGTGCCTAATTCGCCGCTGTTGAGACTCGTGCATAAACAGCAGCAATGTCCAATAATATACAGAGGGGTGATAATCAGAGACCACACTGATGGGTTTAACCTGCAGGGTTTATTTATCTGCAGAAGGCTTTAGGTGTCCAGGAAAGCCGAGAATAAAAAAAAACATTTTTTTCCTATGGTTTGGCCTGATTACTTGTCTGTATTAATCTTCACATATTAAGGTATCTTAGTAGATTAAAAAAGGAACACTTAATGTGATTTAACGTTGCTGAAAAGCTTCCCTAGAAAACTAACAAAGGTTTCATATCTTTCCACAAAATTCAAGCATCGTTTCTCTCTATTCTCCTCAGTGAACATCTGCTCTGCAGAACCTAAACAATTCAGTTCACTTTCTAATCATAGCATCTGTACAAAGCAAACGTCATCCAAACACAGTTTACAAGACAAATACTCTAATTTATACCAATTATTAAAAAATTCCCCCAAACTGTGAAATTAAAATCAGTTCTTTTTATTTTACTACAAACCAATGTCTCTGATTCAGGTGGTAATTTGTTTGTTAAGTCAAAGGTTGGAGACAAAGAAATAATATGGAAACATTGGGTCAGCAGTACTTTCTATAGGAATGAAGATCCGGAGAGTATGAAAAGTAATGTAGTAGAAGCTTAATGACTTGGAGGACTGAGTGTTTTCAAATACAAAAAACCCCAGAAACTGTGTAGTTAATGGCAGGAATTACCAGTCAAAGAAAGAAAGTCACGTTTATAGTAAATTCCCCAAACAGTTCATAAGCCAGTCTTCATAGTCCTTTTTACTTTCTCCGATGTTTTGATCCCCTTCAGTAACGACATAGCTAAACTAAAACTAAGACGATCTGACTCAGCAAGGGTCTTTGTTGGCTCTGCGAACTCCTGACCTATGAACAGGTTTCATTGACGGGGTAGAAAGCATCGGGGCACCTCCCACACCAGCTGGAGATTTGAGGAGCTGTAAACAGAATGCATCTCAATGAGGTGGCAAGCATTAATAACAGTCAAAGATGGCCATAAAATAAAAGGCAACAGTGCACAGAAATAACACAAATGAATCATCTTGTGCTCCTTGTTTTCTATCTAACTCATTAGTATAATATTTATTATCTTGTCAGATATTTGTCTGTGTTTCTCTGATCCCTATAAGCTCATTTTCACCTTCAGTACGGCTCGCTGAAATCTCCAGAAAAGCCTGAAACACACTTCATATCTTTTCCAATCTCCATTATCCCTTCTTCCACACCTTAGAACCGATTAAAGCACTTCTCACAATCTGCATCCAGATCTAACAGGATTAACCAGATAAAAAAACACTTTTACATTTCCAGACAATTACCTTTAAAGACCTACTTCTATCTTTGTCAGAAAAAAAGGTTTCTCCCACCTTTTTTCTCTGCAGATATAAATCAGTGATGCGGTGGTGAATCAGAAGGTGGGCAAATCCAGGCAGTAATGATCTCTTAAACAGCCATGAGTGTGTGGATTAAGCTTTAAGCTTTTATTCAACCCTTAAGGATTGTTATTGCCTCCAGGGTTTGCTCACCCAAATTACAAATAGAAAAAGAGAAACACGCTGTATTTACTCTAGTAAAGCATAGCAACCAGATGCAGCAGATTTGGTTTCATATGAGAGGATTTTTAAGGATTTCCATCTCTACTGTAAACGGTTCAGTGTTGAGTTAATTGAAACTAGTTCACCCAGATTCAATTCAATTTATTCATTTTAGTTGTTCCACAGTTTGACATTTGAAGTGAGATCATGACACCAGGATGAATTGGCTCCCATTCATTAGTTATATTCTGTAAAAGATAAAACTCAAAATACACATGGAATAGAAACGTCCTTTCCTGAAGTCCTCCCAGAGAATAGACTTTAAAGTCTTTCTGTTAGTCTATAAATCACTGAATGGATCAGAACAGATTTGCTGTCAGTGGATCAACGTCCCAGAACCACTCGGATCTTCTAGATCCACCCAGAACCAAACACGGAGAAGCAGCATTTAGTTCCTCTGCTCCAAGACTGTAAACCTGCTTTATTTTGAATGTTTATTTGCTTTTACTCTCCTTTTATTTTTCTTCTATTGTCTTTTCCTTGTACAGCTCTTTGAATTGTCCAGGTACTGATGTGTGCTTTACAGATAAACCTGCCTTGCTTTACTATCCCAAAGTAAAGTCAGGTGTGACGGTAGTAAAGTGACGAATACAAGCATGCAGATACAAACAAAAGTAAGAAAAATAGCAATTATGCTCCAAGATTGAATGATTTAGATAATGACTAATTTAAGGGATAATAAATGTTCACAAGATGCTTATATTCACACACACTGGTGCTGTAAAGATTGCTAGGGCTGCTATACCACAGTGATGTTTCTAAAGGCTTGCATGTTGAAAAACCTTCTATAGTGTTACTAGTCAGACAGGATGCTTATTAAAAAGGAGAAATATTGCCGTCAATGTCTAAATGGCAGCATGTACCCAAGTAGACCAGGGAAATGACTCTGCAGTGACTTGAAAACACTTGAAAATAATCATCGGTTTTGCAGATTTCATTTGGTCCTCAGTGTGTTTGTAGTTTTCCAAACGGCTGATCCAGATTTGTGTTTCTCCACAGCAGTAATGCAGACTGTGATAGATGTAGAGTTTGTATGGATGATTCGGGATCGAAGTGATATAACTGTGATCTGGGCCAAGAGTTCATCATTATACATGTTTACATGTGGAAAAATGAATAAAAAACGTCAGGGGGAAAGTCTGAGGAACCTTTAGCATAAATCTGAAATTAATGAAGAGGAGGTAAAAAAACAGTCCAATTCGTTATTGACTTCACTGAGAGGTGATATTGGGTAATATGAGGATATGATTCCAAAACATATTTTATTGGGTGATGAAATGTTGTGCAAATGCAACAATAACCTGATTTAATTTACCGTGTCTTATAAATATAGAAATATTAATGCTGTGTGCTGACGACAGGAAGCCTCGGGACATTTGGAAAGGGGGCATTTAGGCTGAGAAATCTGGTTACGCCAAACATGGTCTGAGTTATAAAGTGGACCTGAAGAATCCCTGATTTTTAACAGCTGGGGATAATTCTGCGTTTGTTTGTTTTTTTTTGGTTATGATTTACAAATAACTCCCTCCTGCTTAGTTTAGAGATTATAATAGTGAATTCCACTTAAATGTTGGTTAGATTAGTGGAACAGCAGGTTGACATTTAGAGCCATTAAGAAAAATCCAACCTTGTACTTAATACGAGAAAAAGACTCAAAGCTTTAAAGGAAAAAATACAAACAAAACCTATAATGTAAAGGTAGATTTGTTTTATGGATATTTATTTCATTCAGCCACTCTTTTATATTTGGATGACAAAAGAACTTAGCCTGAGTAAATTTAAAAATAGCTTATTTAAGGATTATTAGGATTATCGAGAGAAAAAAGGAATCTAGACCTGGTTCTGGTACCTGAAACAATAAATCATTTAACCCAGTGGTTCCCAACCCTGGTCCTCAGGGATCCTTCTTGGATCACACCAGTAAAGAAAAGATGATTAACAGCAGCAGCAATTGATTGCAGAGGAGGAGCCCTAATTTGAATCAGGTGTGCTGGAAGAGAGACGTATCTAAAACAGGCAGGGAATCACTGATCTAACCTTAACTTTATTCATTTCATTTCACTCTCTTCAAACCTGAGCACATTGACAAGACTAAATTGGAAAAATGAGTCCAATCGCACCTGTCAGAATGAAGTATGCTGAGAAATCTAAAGGAAAAACAAATACAAACACCACTAATGCCCTGATCTAAACATATATACATTGATTTATCTGTGAGTAAAAGGTTAAACAGTCCTTTTGAAGGTTTAGGAAGCCAGAGAAAACATGGAAAAGTGGAGAACCTTCCTGGAAGGACCAGAATGACTCCAGGAGCTCATCAATGATGCCTCCAGGAGGTTAGACAATAAGGTGTTCAGCTGTTCATGAAGAGAACATCACAGTCCATCATTAGCTTTGCTGCTTCAGGTTCTGGATCACCTGCTGCAACTGAAGGAGAACATGAAGCAATCTGTTTTATGCCAGATATCACCAACACTCTGCGTCTGAAGTTACTGAGGGTTGGCACAGCTCAAAGGTTTAGAGGCTGTTTATATTATTTGTAGGGCAAGGTTGGTCTGCAGAATAGAAATCATCATTTCAAAACCGCTTTTTGTGTTTCCTCAGGTAATCTTTGTTTTTTTTTTTGCAAAGAGCAGAAATATTTTTGCATTATTGTTTAGAGAATAAAGTCCTGAAAGCTAAAACTAAACTTTTATCTCGGCTGTTTAAAGTAAAAGGTATCTTTTTTTTCCCCTCCTGATGCGTCTCATCATCCGTCCTCTAGAAGTCGGCCGTAGCTGAGGGTCCAAACAGCCTCTCAGACCCTCGCAGGTCACAGAGACGACTTCTGAAAGTACCAACTGTGACACTATTGTCGTTCCCCATGATGAGAAGCCAGATTCAGTGCGAGCCTCGGGGGCAACAAACAAAACGCGTCTCATCTCCAGTCCACTCCATGTGATTGTGGCGCCATAATAAAGCCATTGATATCTGCAGGAAAACAGTCGTTTTGATGCTGGATTGAAGTCGTTCTGCTTTATTCTGTGTCATAGTTGTATCTTTGTATATATAAAAGGAGGACGATGATGATGATGGCGCTTTAAACCTTTTCTTTTATGAAGACTATCAATGGGTTTTAGAGTTATGTGGTTATTTACACCCAAAGCAAACGAGTGGAGTGAAGAAACTAGTAATCTGGCTGTTTTTATGGGCCTTTAAGACCCTAATTAGATTTTTTTCCGTCTTTTAATATCACCAGATAATATTTTTCTTTATAACAGAATAAAGGAGTGTATCAGGGAGGATGGGGAAAACTGGATCTGTATCGAACTTGTCGTGATTAGAGCCGGTTTGTTAATGGAAATCCGAGCAAACAGAGGCGCTTTTGAAGTAAGTTTGAGAAGTGAAAAAAGTAGACAAACGGCACATCAATAGAGCCAGTTCAGCAAACTGAAGCAAAGCCCAGCAGAATGAGTGTGTATTGTTCCCAGCAGGTGGTCTGCTGTTCCTCGTCTTTTTCCTAAAGGCATTAGAAAGCGTATGGTGTAATGTGTGTTGTTTTTTTTTCCCTCTGTGTTAGCATCATCGTGCATCCTTGCATGTTAGGCTGTGTGTGTTTGATTCTCCCAGGCGAAGGAGGGATGTGTGGAGTATGGATCGGGTCAGAGCAACCAGGCATGCTTTCAAACGAGAGCTACCAGACGGGATCAGGGTTCCTGCGCAGGTCTGACAAGTGTGCAGATGCGTGGAGGGGAATAAAAATACTGCTTCGATCCCGGTCCTGGTGAGTTTGGGTTTAGGAAAAAAACAAAACAACAGTTTGGGTGAAAGCATGTCAACTTTGTTGTGGTTCGCTCCTTCAAGCAGGTTTGTGGTCATCAAGGTTACTCTCAGTTTTGGCTCAAGTAAAAAGTTCTGCAGGTTCTTCTGTGCAGCTGCCAACACTTTGTAGGTAATCTAACCGAGCCTGTGTTTGGAGTCTAATAAAACATATCCACAACAAGCAGCTTTGCAAAAATAAGGTAATTCTACGCGTTCCTTTCAAAAGTATTCACACCTTCCACATACTTTAAAGAGATCTGCTGTGTTTTGACAGAGAGGCAGAAAGTGGTGCATCATTGTGAGTTATAAACATGAGTTAAAAAATTTGTATACATTTGTATCTAGCCTTCATAGGAAGATGATTAGACTTCCCACAGCATGATGCTGCCACCGCCATGTGTTAGACATTAGAAAACTGGATGTCGACCCATAAACTCAACTGGAACGATTTCTTTTATTAAAATATTGAATTAAATGTAATCATATTTCTCCTGTACACAATTAAAAACCTGTTAAATCAAATTAAACCTTTAATTAACGTTTTTTTTTTTTTTTACACATGCTTATCGGTTTGAATAAAACATAGGAATTTATTTTGTTCCCCTTCCTCTGTATTTTAATCCAGCTTTCTAAGGTCAAGTGCCGCTCTTTACAGATAAAATAAGAAATGTTTTTTTCAAGATTGCAGGATCCCTAACAGGGAGTTTAATGACTGTTTTATTTTGAAATGCTCTATTGTTTAACACAACTAGAGATTAACGTATCTTTGCATTCTTCTTTGTAAAACCTATAGGCTCTGAAGCAGGTTGGACAAAGAGCTTTTAAATCAGTTTTCTTTGAATTTAGGCCTAAGCAGGTCTGTAACCATGGTCTCGTTAGGTCTGCACAGCTTCAGCAAGAACTAACAGAGACCTGGGTAGAGCTGGAGATAAAACGTCTGGTCTAGCAGAGTTTCTGTGTTTTCATGCTGTGTTTGCATAGAACTGCCACAACAGGACACTGATAATGAAAGGAATTGTTTTTTTAGGATGCAAACTTTAAGCTTTTTTCACCTCGTTGCTTTTAACAAAACTTTTTCATTCGCTTCTGAGATTCTGTCTTGTTTTTATAACGTGTCCTGTTTAAAATCACCATACAAATACATTTTATAAATTTAGAAACATGGCTGTTTGATTTGTAACGGAGTCTGGATCCTGATTAGATCCTTTTCTGACATGATCGTAGCTTCATCCGTACATTTAGGGTGATTATTCTGCTGGAAGGTGACCCTGAAATCTTACACAGCCTCCTCAAAAAATACAACCC
>JAUZNJ010028193.1:0-16252 GCA_034780135.1 Jordanella pulchra
CACCCCCCCCCCCCCCCCCCCCCCCATTCAGTGGTGGTAACACAAATCCGTAGGAAAGGGTAAAACTTATTTTTGGAAAGGAGTGCAAATTCCTCCTCCTCCCATTGCTTCCTCTAAGTCAAGTAAAGCTCTTCATTGACCCCATTGTAAATGGACTTTTAATGTGACATTACACCAGAGAAACACGCCCTAAAAATAACAATCTGCTCACCAGAAAACAGAAAAAAAGTCTTTCACTCTCACTGCTGCTGTGTACAGGATTGTTTTTTTTACAATCAAAAGCGTTAAAAAGGAAAGTGACATCCTTCGTCGAGCTCCTCTCATTATTCTCCATCTCTCATCAAGGGAAACACTCGTCCATTTTCTAATAAAACACACCCTGCAAAGTCTCTCTCTCCTTCTCTCTCATGAGGGCCACTTATAAAATAGCTCATCTGTCTCTCAACAACAAGTTGAATTGTTCCCTTAAACCTAGGAGAGCATCTCAGTTTAATGTTTTTACTTAGGAGCTCAGTGGACCATCTTTCCTGCCTCAGGGTCCCAAGTCCAAACACACAGAAACTCCTTCCTTGAATCACACAAATCGCAGTCTGTTCCTCTAACTACTCTTATGTAACTATATTGGAAAGCCTGTTCAAGGTAAATACTACTTACAATAAAATCAAATTAATGGACCGTAGTTTTTTCTTCAAGATGCTATCCAAGGTTGCCTGCTTTTGGGCTGACAGTAAAACACAGCTGACAGACAAAGTCATGATCTGCACTGTAAGATTTCACAAAAACAAAGTTTAAATTAAATAATGAGCTGCAGAAAAAAAAATAATAATGCCAATTCTGTCTCAGCTGATGATGATATAGTGATACATCGATTCACGTCAAAAATCATCAGTTAAATGATTAATGATCCTGTTACATAGACTGAATGAAAACATTGATCCAGATAATAAAATTTGGTTCAATCTGAACCAATCTGACCGTATAAACTGGTTGAATTATCTCTCTAAAGTGCCTTAAATGTGGTGAATTGGTGCTATATAAATAAACTGAGTTGAAATGTATTTTTTTTGTAAAAAGGAATGATGTTAATCGTTTAAATGCTTGATTCCTGTTAGAACTTAGAAATAAACACAGGTTTGGTACTGATTAGTTATTTTTACTCAGCTACAATTACTTGAGTAACTTTAATTTATTTTATAAGTAACCGTACTTAAGTGTACTTTTACTTAAGTAGTATTCTTGTTAGAGTATTGCTATTCTTACTTGAGTAAAGTCTGGTTATTACACTCACCATGAGTAGCTTGTGCTGTTTGGCGCCCAGGTGGAAAACACAGTAAACAGTTATTTATCCACAATTAAAAATGTCTACTTTATACTTTTTTACGTGACGTTAAAGTTTGGAAGCATTTTTGGAGGTTAAGACGATGGAAAATGACAGTGAATTTGATCTAGAGCTGCACCGATCCATTTCATCCAATCCAAACCTATACCGATACATAGACTGAGCGTATTGGCCAATCTCTGATACGGATTTGGTACTACTGCTGAATTAATTAACTTTATATCTTACCTTGTGAGTTAAGGCATCATGCTTGACAAAAAAAAATTGTAAAAATATGTAAAAAAAAAAAAAAATTTGACCACAAATATAAATCATCATTAGCTGCCGTCATCAGTGTTGCAATCTTAAAATTAAAATCACTAGATCGTGGTAACTGCATTTCTGTGTTTGATATCAATAAAAATAGAAACGACTAGGATCAGCGTTATTTCTCTGATATCCCTTCCAGCAAAATATTTCATATAGGAGCAGATATCTGATTATTGGATAGATGCATCTCTAAAGCAACCTAAGCCCCTTTATTAAAACGCTATTCTATTAGTTAATAAAATGCTTACCTGAAACACTCTTGATCAGTGCTCACGATCCACCTCTCAACTAAAGGAGGGGAGCGTGCGTCCGATTGAGATGAACTCATGGCGTGCTCTGTTTGTACTCAGAAGTTGGAATATCACGTAACAGTCTTGCTGTCATTGCTATTTTTGTAGCAGTGCATAAAATGGCCACATATGAACAAAGGCGGGAACTAGCATCCACAAATAAGAAACTTTAATGGGATCACCTTGCAGGTGGTACATGTCTAAAGACTGTTACATAGACATGTACCAACTTGTGATGTTTTAACCAATAGGAGAAATTTACCAGCAGTAGTAAGTGCACTTAGATGGATTTGCACAGTAACATAAAGGCCCAATTTATACAGCTTATTTACAAAATAAAAGTTGATTACTACTCTTTAAGATACAAGCTATACATACATATTTCAGTTTGATATTTGGCTCTAATAAACCTCCAAGCTATGACAGATGCTGCTGTGGATGGCGAAGCAGAAGAAACCAATGAGTCACATCTTTAACTGGTGCATATCACTTAATAGTCCTACTTATTCACCAACGCCTGATTAGAGCCCCTATGTGGGTATGTCGGCTAATTGTGAAGATTGAATTTACACCTACTCAAGGTTTTTATTTCTTTTAAACAAATGACATTAGATTGATGTTATTATAAACAAACTATTTTAGACTTTCTCTACATGAGAAAAAAAAAATCTTTGTTCTGATTCTACCTTAGAAAGTTCCTTATAAACATACCAGATGTCTTCACCGATGCAAACAGTGACCCAAAACATTGCAGTTACTCTAGTACTTTATTTTGTTAAGTTACTCAAATACAACCAAAGAAGACAGGAAGCAGGCGACTGACACCTACTGTTGTTGAAATTCTTAGGGTGTTGGTTTAGGTTAAATCAGAGAAATGGTTGAGAAAACTTTGGTTTGCATTAAAATCTAACAAATAGGAAAGATGTAACCCATCTCATGAAAAGTATCCACTAATTAAAATTACATCTTTTTTTCCAGGCCCCCAAAACTTTGAAGTCTAGGGCTACTACTGCTTGCAGGTGAATTTATTTATTTGTTTGGTCAACTGAACAATAGTAATTATTTGGGACTTCCCACTGTAGGAGTTGCCTAGTTTGATGGTGATGGGCATTGTCTATACTACAGGTCCATGCATGGTGACACTGCAGGACAGATCAGGGGGTTATAATAAGTTAGAAGTAGTCTGCAAAGAGCTTTGTTGGAACTTACCTGAGCATTTCTGAAATCTACAGAAAAACCCATTTAAAAGTAGGCTGGGTTGATAATGAGCACCAGTAGTGATCGATGGTCTAACAATGTAAGAGAAAGTGCTAGAGTGACAAGAGTTTTTATAGCTGTATGGAGTCCAGAGTAAGTGTTGCTTCCCTCACTTGCTGCTGTTAAGGACTCTTGACTTCTCCACTTTTTACAAGTTTTATGAACTAATCTTTTTAGAAATATTTTCAACTGTTAAAAACCCAGTTATGAGGTGAAATAGCATTACTGGATAAGCTCAAATTCTCTTATGATCCTTTATGGCATTGATTCAAATGAAAAAAAGTGACAAAAAAGTGTTATCATAGTCTTTCTTTTGCTGTAAGTTTAACAACATGTAGTCAGACGGCCATAGGTGACAAAATAAATCAAACCTGTTTAACCAAAAGATCTGAGATAGTAGCTTTAACAACTGCAGACACTTTTCTTAAACAGCTGTACTGAAAAGTTGACGACACATAAAAAGCGTGCCAGGTTTTCAAACCTAAAAGGGTAAGCCCATTCAAGAACAGTCAAAGAGCATACTAATAGCTTCTTATGGAGCCATACCTCTCATACATAACTCAAAATTATTCTAAGATTAGAGCAGAAGCTATTCCCAGTGACAGGATGATGGGTGGACTTGACACTGTAAGTCAGTGTGGTTCCTCTGGAGAGGGACGATTAAATCATGATAATGGCCCTCCATCTTTCCAGCAGCATCATGTTCATCTTTCTGTGACAGTGTTGTCATTGAGGGCCACAACAGCTGCTAGGATCTGCTAGACGACAGTGGGAGCCCGGCTGGAATCTGGGCTTCAGTGTTGGCATCTCAGGTTATTGAACCACAGGGAGGGACTATAAGGCAGCGGTCAGTCCTATAAATTTTGCTGGCCTCCCCACCTGCAGGGAGTCTAATCTTGGATGCATATATTTTATTTTTAATAACAGGGACTGAAAATAACAGAGTATGTGGTTTGTTTATTTACTTATTTATTAGCACGTCATGTGTTTGGAATACCATAACATGTCCTTGCCCTTTTATATAATATTATGACATAGTAAACATTATTTTGTTCCTGCTCTGGCTTTTATGGTGCCAGAAAAGACTATTCGTAGCTCCTATGTGGCCATGTCTTTCATAACTTTCTGGGGGAGCCCCATGTGCGGAAGTACAGCGCCTTAGAAAAGTATTCAATCTAAAACCTTTTAACATTTTAAATCATTAAAACCATACACTTTACTGCATTTCAGGGTAATCTAATATGATAAACCAGGGAAAAGTTGTGGTTAACCATGAAGGAAAATCTGTTTTCCATCATTTTTTAACAAGTATAGATCTCTAAAATGTTTCTGTGCATATGTAGCACCCATCTTGAGTCAATAGTTTGTAGAACCTAATTTCACTGCAACCTCTGCTGCTCATCTTTTTGGGTATTTCCCCGCCAGCTTTGTTCATCTACAGAATGAAATACTTGCCAATGCTGCCTTGCAAAACAGCTCGAACTGAGACAGATTGATGGATTCAACTGTTAACATCGGTTTTCAAATGTTTGGAAATATTCCCAATAGGACTTAGGCTTTAAATTTCAATGAAGCACTGGAACACATGAAAATGTTTTCATCTAAACCATTCATGCTTTGGTATTCTGCTGGAAGGTAAAGCTCTGCCTTAGTTTCCTTTTTTTAGCTACTAGGTTAGCTTCCTCTATCTTCCCTCCAAATCAAGTCAATTTGCCTGCTGCTGCTTAAAAAACAATATCCCTGCAGGATGATGCTGCCACTACCATGTTTTATGTAGTAATGGTGTGTTATTGAATATGCGGTACTAGTTTGGCCTGCTAGACATAATTGTTATTGCTTGTAAAGCTTTCAATTTCATCTTACCAGAGCATCTTATTTTTGCTTCGTAAGTCCCTAAAAGGTCTGTAGCAATTTCTCATGGTCATCTTCTATTTCTTACTGCCACTCTTCAATACAGGCCAGATTTTGGGGAGCACAGGGGAAATAAAAGTCCTTTTTAGTAGTTTTTCCCACTTGAGCTCTAGATTTCTGCAGCTCCTCTAGAGTTCCCTCTTGACCGTTTCCAGTTTGAGATAAATTTGAAAAAGCTTGAGAGGTTAAAAGCTCAGAGTATTGTATTTTAACCAAACTCCACCACAACTTTATCCCTCACTTGCCTACTGTGTTTATTGCTCTTCATGGTGCAGTTTGCTCAAAAACTTTCTCAAAGAATAACTGGTGCCTTCAAAAGCCAGCTGTATTTATACTAAAACTACATTACTGCTGAGGGCAGTTGGTTTCACTGGTTTAACAGAGGGGTAATCATGACTAAAGGAACCACTTTTCTCCTTTTATTATTCACAAAAAAAAACAAAATATGAATCATTTTCTTTCACTTCCCATTTTTGCGTTGCTTTTTTGTTGTTTGTTTGTTTATCGCATAAACAAATGTGAAAAACCAATAAAAGTTCGCGATTGTAAAGTGGAAGAAAGTAGATAAACTTCTGGGGATGTGAATACTTTTGCGATTCCCTTTATCTCACCTCCTCGCAGATATACTCGCTCCCCCCACCAGTCAGAAGTGTGTTGATTGAACATTGTGTACTCAGGTCGCAGTTGTGTCTGCTGACTGATGTTGCTACTGTAGATACAGTGGAGCTTCCCCTCCTCTAAAATGACTTTGCGCACCATCGCTTGATGCTGGCGCACTTGCAAATCAAACACACGTGTTGTTGTTGCTCCTCTTCCCCCCGTTATAACATATGACGCGCGTTTGAGCGTCTAACAAAAGAAACAGAAAACATGCACAACAAGCGAGCGAGAAAAGGAAAAAAAAAACTCAACATGGAAGTAATAAGAGGGTGAATGGCATCAAAACCCGCCTGCTGATGTGGATCAGTCCCCAGAGACCCCCACCACCACCACCCCTCTGTCCTCTGCCAGTCCCCCTGCTGGTGTCAGCAACATTGAAATAAGAAAAATATCACCGCGCAAGGAGAACAGAGGAAGGGGGGTTGGAAACACGCTCAGCAACAAGGGATAAAATTAGCGCAAAGCGGATGCACCGAATTTGAGCTCGGTCATGATGAAAAGGCCTGCGCACATTAATACGGACTGCCATGGCAATCTGTAATAAGGCTACGTAGGCTACTTACCCAGAGAGCGCGTCCCAAAGCCAACTGCGTTCAAGGCGAAAGGAGCTGGAGGTGTTGCTGTCCTGCTCTCCTATCTATCGGCGAGAGATCCACCGCCTCTGGTGCATTAGATCCGAGCTCAGATTACATAACTAAGGCCGGCGGAGGTTAAAAACATCCCCCAAAAGACGAGTTTGATTCCCAGTAGAGCGCGGATCCCTCCTCGCAACAACATCGGCGCGGGTGTTTTTCATAATCGGTACAGTCGACGGATCTCCACCGGAGCGTCTCCGCAGCTAGGTGGCGTACTGGTTACACCCACTGGATCTTATTTTGCCCACTTCTCTCGCAGGGAAAGTTGGAACGCTCCCGCCAGTTCTCATGGCTCACGGGGCTCTGATGTACGTGTGTGTGTGTGCACACAAACAGGCAGGCAGGCAGGCAATGAGGAGGAGGAGGAGGAGGAGAGGAGGAGGGGGCGGGCCGAAGGCTGCAGCTCTCAGTGCATATGTGCGCGTGCGGTTGGATGTGCGGGAATGCAACTGCGTGGCCATTTTCGTGTGGGAAAGGGAGCGGATAAAACGGCGACCCGAGAGCAGGATCTCTGTGCGGTGCATAACAGGCGACCAGTGGAGGGATGTTCAGTCTCTTAATAAAATGGCGACTATTTAAGTGCGCTGTTTGTCAGGGTTTCTTCTTTTTTCTTCGTCTTTTTTTGGCGGTGAGCAGCTCAGAAGTTGCGGAGTGCGTAATGTGAGATTACTGCTGGGAAAACCCGACAGGATACTGGCGTTTATTAAAAAGTTTAAGCGATGACTGTTTTCTCAAGCATCAGTATAACAGAGATAATAAAAGCAAAACGTCTCTAAAGATTATCCACGGAAAACAGATTTCACCTTTTTTTCTATTTTGACAGTGAGAAAAGCTAAAACATGTTTTCAAAGTTTATTTTGTTGCTATTTAAAGGTACAAAAGCAGAAAGATCTAAGCAGACAAACACGGTCTCAGTTGCTTTTATTGAGTGGTAGTTCTAGACAGAATTTACTAGGATGGGGCCTGTGGTTTTTAATAGAGGAACAACAAAAATAACAAACACAATAAAAAAGTATGAGAACTTTTTTTCAGGTGAGCCACAAACATAGTTGTAGACTCTTGATCTAACAGGTGAAATTCTACGCTTTCTACGTGATCAAATTCGATTTGTCAGACTTCTTTGAAATCATGATTTAAATTCTCAAAACGAGAAGGATATTCATTTCAAAACAAGTTTAAAAAACTTTTTAGCCATATCTAATACCGTTAGACTTGGTTACTTGGACACTTTTTGCAGTGCAGTCCCTTCTGTCAGTTCATAATACAAAATTATTTTACACAATAAAAATTATGTAAAAAAGTAAAATGGTCCTAAAATATGCATATTTTCCCTTAAGCTAAGCAGGTAAATAAGATAATCTGCTAAAATACTAAGTATTTTTGCCTATGAAATGAGATAATTTCATATCTACTTGAAAATAAAAAAATAAGCTGTTTTTTTCTTATTTTAAATGTGAATAATATCACCTACCTGCTCAAATCAAGAGAAAATACACATTTTTCAAATAAAATTGTATGCTTTCAATAAAGGGGCCTTTACAGGGATCCTCATCAGTTCTACAGAGGTACTGGGCCCTTTTGGCCCTCATGTAGAACCGCACATGCTTTTTTTTGTAGATCTTTGCAAAAATATGCATAGATATTATTAAACTTTCAGAGCTGTTATTGCCATGATTTACAATTATACTAATATAGCCTACTAAAGACTCAGGTTTTAATCTGACTACATTTAAAGACAGTGGCAGTTCTAGGCGAAAAGTACCAAGTGGACCCGGATGGGGTGAGTCCTTTTTCATGGGGGCACAGAACAGAAAAAAAAAAACAAACACAATGAAATAGATTAAAAAAAACAGGATTAGAGTCCATAATTTCATATATTAAGTGAGGCACAAAACTAAGGTTGAAGAACCCTGATCTAGTGAATAAAAACTGTGGTCGTCATTTCGACATTTTGGTGAGATTGTTAGACTTGTTGGATGGAGACTTTTTTGCAGGGCTGTCTGTTCTGTCAGCGCATATCATCAGGATAAATTGATTCTGTAGAACGCTGCAAAAATTGATCCATAAAAGAAAGACTTCTTAAGATAAGTGTATTTGTTCTTAAACTGAGCAGGTAAATATCATGATCTGCCAAAGGAAAGATAATGTTTGTTTTTAGGGTTAAGATAATGGAGTTGTTTTTTTCTTAATTTAAATGTAAATAATCTTACTCCATTGGTAAATGTTTTTACCTACCCTCTCAAATCAAGGTAACAATACATTGATTTCGAGAAAAATGAACATAAATTTATTGTAGTGCAGGATTTCATGCGAAGGCCACAATGAGGCCAGGATCAGTTCTACATTGGTGCTGGCCCCTGTTGGCCCCCTGTCTAGATCTGCCCATGTTTAAGGAACAGGGAACCATTTCTCTTCAAAATTGGCAAGGCTAAAGATACTCCTAAAGTTATGTGTGTTTTGATCTTAATAGGCTGGGCAATGGCTGGAAATATATACTCAACTGAATTCACATAAATCTACAATCTAAATATTTAAAGTGACGGGAAGTGACAAACAAGGCCTGATGAGGAGTCAGGTTTTAACCCATCAGCACATACAGTGCTTTCAAATTTCATTTTTCCCCTTATGGTTTTTTTTCTGGCTTATGCCTTTTCTGTAGCACTTAAAATGATTATATTACTAATGAAATGTAATAATATAAGACACAAATAGCTTAACAAAATACAAGAAGAAATCTTCAACTTTTTCTGTTTATTAGGAGGAAAAAAATCTATGTGAATAAAGGGAATAAACTCCATCCCTAATAATGGTTTGTGATACCAACAATTGCTGTGAAATCTTTGTGATGACTGGCAATAAGTGTTTACATTATGTAGAGGGATTTTGCACCACTCATCTTTGCAGATAGGCTTTAATTCAACCACATGTAGGAATTCAGTTATAATCGGAAACGTCTCGATCATATTTAACTAATAATTTGACTAGGCTACTCCAAAAACCTTAATTTTGTGCCATTCAGATGTTAACTTGCTGGTGGACTTCAGATCATTATATTTCTTTGTAATATAGGTGAGCTTAAAGCCCTGAATTGGTAGCCAGACATTTCCCTTAAGGATGCTCTATGCAATAAATAGCATATCATGGTTTTTATAAAAGAATCAAGTTTATATTGCTCTCCAGTAGAAATCCTGAATAGGATTTTCTATATATTAGTTAGTGATCTTGAGTTAGTGATCTTGTTCAGCAGGATACAGATCCAAACCATATAAACAAAAGAAGGAGACCTAATTAAAGTCTGGACCTACATCTAACAGATGTTGTGGCATGACAGCTGGAGGTATAAGAAGAGTGGTCTGAAATCAAATCCACAGCAATATAAAAGACTGACTGCCAGTCATTACAAAGAATTGATTACACTTGGCAACAGGTTCTGGTTTAATGAATATTGGACTAATCAGAATCACAGCATCAAAAACGTATAGGTCAACACATATTATCATATTTTCATATAAATATAGCATTTCAAAAACAAGATACGCAGAAACGTGTTTCAAAATGCCAAAAAAATTGATATAGTTCTAAATATTCATGTCAGAAGTTCGGAAACAATATGCGCTATTGAGTTATAAAACTCAATTTCCCATCTTTGTTGACATGCAGCTGATGAGAGCTGATTGGCTGATAGTAACGTCACGTCATTTCCAGCAATCCATGATGGCGTTGTCCGTGACAGTTTAGGCACATTGACTTTTACTGAGCTGCGTGGAGGTCTTCTCCTTCTGCTGGGTTCTGACTGTTTTATTAAAGTCAGCAGATTTATTTATTACTTGGAATCTGTTGATTTAAGCCGCTGGTAAGCAGCTTTCATTTGTCATCATAGTCAGTGTTGCCTTCAGGGAGCTGCTACTGCTAGCTGTTAGCTAAACGATGTGTTTATGCAAAGGATACGTGATACCTTTATATACTTTACTGCTTTAATTGTATTAAAGTATTAACTTTCCCCTGGTATTTTTCAGATGATGTCTCTTCACAGACTTACCTTCAGGCTGCGACCAACGGTGAGATGAACATTTATGGATTTTTAACTCCGCACCTCATATTGTGCTCCTTATTCTACACGCTTAAGCTGTTAAAGCTAAATGTTTTTAAATGCTCTGCTGTTATTTCACAGGTGAAACATGCCAGGTGCCTTCATACCACTGGATGTGTCCAACAGCAGGAGGCTGTGGCTGCGGAGCCAGAATCAGAGTCTGTCTCAGTCTTCAGGACACAAGAGAAAGACCCGGTAAAATGTTTCTTTCTATGGGAATTAGTTTGGGTGAGAATCCAAACTTGCATTATTATGATCATTTTAAAATAACCTCAGTACTGTCATGAAAAAAACAAAAAAACATCTAGACCTTCCTGTTTGTCTTGAGTGTTTTGTGAATTTTAATAATCAGTACAAACAAAGCTGTAATTTGTATGGATGACAGGGCTGCATATATGGCTAACATTTATATCCAGATACATTTCTTTATTTTGGTCGATATGATTTTACTTTCAATATTGAAGTAGAACAAAATAAAAGCCTTGGAAAGACAACCAAGAATGCCTGAAACAGATGACTATACAAACATACGACGAATAGTTTAAAATGTTTAATAAAATCCTCCAGCAAAACATATCAAAAGTAGCTTTGAAAAACAAAATCACATAAAAAAATGAAAACCTGGAACATCAGTTGATGTCAAGTGTTGTATTAATAGACTTTGACTTATAGAGCTGATGTTTTTAAGCAGCTGTAGGTAAAACTGAGCGATACGGCCTAAAACTCTAATCTCTGATTTATCCTTGACCAATTGCGGTTAATCAATTTTTTTTCACTTAAATTTAATGAGAACATTGACAAATAAAATATATTGCTTTCCAAAATCTATTTTGGATTTCAGTCATCCTCTCAATGAGGCAACCTTATTTTGAAGGGCAAATTCAAGCGGTGAAACCTGTTTGTACAATGATCCTAGTTCAAACCCAAAAACAAAAATATAACATATTAAATGTTTACAAGTGCTTTTAAACGGTGAGATAGTTTAACATTTAGAAGCAAACTTCTATGAATGAAAAGTGATGAACTGATGTCATTCTGAGCTATGGAAGCCTGAGGAGTAGATTAGTGAAAAATAAAACCAGATTGTCCACAAATTATTTCTTGATAAATAGAAAATTACATTCATTAATTAATCATCCAGTCTTACTTGGAAGTTGCCAAAATTGACAAAGACTCTTGGATAGATTTCAAAATAATTCAGAAAATCTGAGCAAAAGTCTGGTTGCCTTCCATCTAAACCTGTTTTTTTTTTAGTTTCATGACCTGGTTTACACTATTTGCACATTGATTGACGTAAATATATGTCAAGTGAGCCACACAACCAAAGGGAAGTTGGCACCATTTTTACACAGAGGTTAATCCTGCAACAATAGACTCTGAACACTTGTAAAAACTGAAAGCCTGGGGCGAAACATCTACAAGCTTGGAGTTAGTGCAAACAAAAATTGAAAAAAAACAAAAACTAGCAATATTGGTTAAAAATAGTCACATTTTTTTTTGCAGAGTTGTTCATGTCAATTTGCTGCAGAGTGAAGCTAAACTCTGTATTTGTTCTTGGACCTTTCATGTTTAAATGATCCAATCTTTCCCACATTTTGTAGTTAATCAAATTATGATGAGGTTTTTAAAAGGAAACCTCAGATTTAAGCATCATTTATTATTGAATAAGGCGTTCAAGCTAAAAATGCCGTAGATCAGAGGGACGTTAACTCTCACCTTCGTCTATTCCTCCCTTTGTTGATGAAGGCATTTATCCTCCTTCCTTCCACATCTTTACATAAGTGGGTCATTCATTTATTTCATGCTGTAATAAATCCCTTGTAAATTGTATCACTAGCCTAACTAATTCTGTTACTTTTCTCCTGCATATTTTAAGTTTCTTCTTACGAAAGCGTCAACCTTGACTGGGAAACTGATGCTGTGCTTTTGAATTTCCATATTCTGTTTTGCAAGAAGTCAAATGAAATTGGATTTTCTTACTGATTCCTCCTCATCCGTCTCTGTTGCCACCCAGGCTTCCCACTCAGAGAAACACATCGGACACTTCTACACTCTGCCTCCTGCACATGTCCGGCCCCTGTTTCCCAACAGCCTCCCTTGGCGCTATCAACAACAGGCAGGTTCTACTCTGGATGTGCAACAGAAATAAGGGCTTTAACAGATGTCCTCTTTAGCCCACCTGTGTATAAATGGTGTATGGTTATTTGTAGACGAAGACTTTCAATGAGACCTGCATCATGGTGCGGCAGCCAGCCTTGGAGGTCGTCTCTTACCTGAAAAAAGCCGACTACAGCCAGCCTGCAATGAGATACCTATTCTGTATCCTTCAGAGCACTGAGGTCTCGCTGACCTGAAAAATAAACAAATATTCATGTTGCTCCTGATTTTGAATAAAATGGCTGCGGTTGTCCTTATCATGGGCTCAGACGGGTTGAAGGGGAGTGGGAAAACGATGTCTCTTTGCCACGCGGTCCATTACTGTTACACACAGGGGTGGCTGGTGCTTCACGTCCCTGATGGTGAGATGAACCAAAATCGCTCAGTTGTGTAACCAAAAGCTAGAAGGAGAACCAACCCGTCTCCATTTAATCTGCCTCATGCAGCCCACCTGTGGGTGAAGAACTGTAAGGAGCTGCTGCCTTCATCCTACAGCTCGTCTCGCTTCGACCAGCCGCTGCAGGCCACCACCTGGTTACGCAACTTCAGAATCACCAACGAACCTTTTCTTTCAAAGGTAAGATTTGGTCATTTATTAACTGAGCAGGTTGAGTTTCACCACAAGAGGCCAAGGTTTGCATTAGAGCTCATTTTTCTCCCATTGTTAACAATTTTTCCAAAGTTAAAGGAGCGTCGATTTAGGGCTGGAAGTAAAATCATTGAAACAATCCTCAACTATTTTAGTGATCAATTAATCGTTAACTGGAGTAAAGAGACTCTAAAACAAGCATTTAATGACAGAGCCATTAACTTATAGCAATAATTATACTAAAACTGTGAAAAAAAAAAAAACTTTTTCATCCTCCAATATGTTCCAGAACTCTTCAAGTGGAAAAGTTTTAGTTTCTAAATTCAGTAAAAAAAGAAAAATCTACTCTGAGGAACCTTTTGCTATAAGATTATTAATAAAAAAAATACATCATTTTTGTTGTTGCAGCTGTTAACAGATGTTAAAGATGAATTCTTATCAAAAATGAAAAGAAAAAAAGAAATTACAGGTGGCTCTTGGGTAACATGTTGGGTTTGAAAAGCTATTTTCCTACTGTGATTATAAACAAATAAAATTAATGTGTTTTTGTTCTGTTTTTTTTTTTTTTTTTTTCAAACCATTTAGAACCTAATCGATTCTTTGGACTGGGATTCAAAATTTCTCTGGATTTGAAGAGTTTCTGTTTTATTCATAAAGTACGTAGAACTGAAATATTAGTGTTTAACTTTGACACAATTTTCAGCACAACTTGAAGCTGCTTTTTTCCTCACACTCATCCTGTTACAAGCAAAATACTTATTTTAGAGGGATGTTAGACTAGAAGGTTTAGTAGACCTTAGCCTCCTTTTATTCAGTGCCCCATGATAAAGTCCAGTGCTACTAAACGCTCTCCAAAGATGTGATTTATAAATCCAACCTCTGAGCCTACAGTTTTCTACAGAGGGCGTTTAGTCTCATCATAAAAAAAAAAACAAATTTATAAAAAATCTGTCTTTTAAGCTTTTCTGATCCCTTTTTAGATAAAAACAAAGGAACGGTATGTGTGGACGAAAAGGGAGTCCACTGAGGCGGGGAGTCCACTCGGAGAGCTGGTGGATCAGGTCAGTCCTCAGAAGCCGTCTTTGTCTTCCTCTGAATCCAGCGTTTGGTTAATAATGAGGTCTCTCTCACTCCCCCTTTTCTCATGAGCTCTGCTTTATTTCCGCTCGACTGAACTCTCCTTCAAGTTTCATCCTCCCACCTTCCCCGGGCTCAGCGGTGATCAATAGCCGATGAGCTGAGCAGAATAATGCATCAGCACAATGTTGTACCACACACATTGATGAGGACAGGAAGGAGCTGCGGGTTTATGAGCAGCTCCAAAAACTCCCCCTCTTCGTCTGTCGCTCTTCAGTTTAGGCAGATTTATTGCATCCACCTGCATCTGACTTGTCTGTTGGTGTTTCTGGAGTCCGCTGTGCAGGATGCTAACATGACAGGAGGAATTGCTGATAAGCATCTATGTCTGCATTATTTGATTTCTTTTTCTACTTCTCTCTCAATTACTTCCTGATTATTTTTCTTTTTTTTTTATCTGATGAAAGGTTTAGACTTTATTTTTTGCTACTTTTGCTCCTTTGCTGCAGGGCATATCTCGAGTAAAGAGCAGCAGCGATGTGGTGGGGGCGGTGATGAAGGAACTCAGGCTCCAAAGCGGCCAATCGGGAGCGGGCTTCCATCTGGTCGTGGCAGTGGACGGTGTGAATGCCTTGTATGGAAGATCCACCATCAAGAAGGAGGATAAGACGGCTGTAATGGAAACACATCTGCTAAACCTTTTTTTTTTTTTCTTTTTGGTTTGTTTTTCACAAACAGAAAGCCATTCATTTCTTTCTAATTGTCCTCAGGTGGATCCGGAAGAGCTCACTTTGGTTTATAACCTTCGAAAGCTGATGAGGAATGACTGGGTGAGATGAAGGCAAGATATTTGACAAAGTGCTTTTTTTTTTTTTTTAAGAAACCCATCTGTTGACCTTTATTGTCTTTTTACAGAGCGGAGGCGCCATCATTACCGCTCTGTCTCAAACGGGCTCTCTCTACGCTCCAAAATCTACCTATTTGCCTCAAGAGCTGCTCGGAGAGGTGAGAGAAAATTCAGTTTCACCTTTAAAATCCGATCAACTTCCCCTTAGAGGACTAGAGCTGAAACATCTCTGCAGCTCTGCTCAGGCTGAGGTTCATACAAAACAAGATTACGTGACAACTCTCATTTCTAAGGGGTCTTAAAAAGTGAGGAAGATTCATAAACATAACAATCTAATTTGTAGACCTTTAAAAGTCTTGAATACCTCCAGAGGTTGTATACAGTGTCTCTGATTCAATTCAGATCCACTTCCTTACAGTAGTTATTGTAACTTCAGACCGTTCCAGATTTAGCCATCTATCTGCCATCTTAAATGTTTTCACTCAGGTTTAGGGTTTTCAAAAGCTCATTATAAATCTGAAAGGTGTGGCAGGCATTAGTATCCATCCCCTTTCAGTTTTTACTTTGTTGCTAGTAGTCTTATGAATTTATCCAGCTTATTGCATCTGAAAACTGTTCTTTACTGAAGAGCTCATGGATGGAGAGTCTGTGAGCCTTGATGTTTTCTAGGTTGGATTCAGCTCTGGACTTTGACTAGGCCCTTTTAACACACATGCATGCTTGCTTTGGGTCAAGCTGTTCCAGTGTAGTTCTGGCTGCATGTTTGTCCTTGTGTAAATTGAACCACTGCCTTAGTTTTCGACCTGTGGAAAAAACAGATTTAGTTGTTTGCCCCAAATTTAGCTTAAAGCATTGTCTAATTTAAACCGATCAACTTCCAGCATTATGCTGCCACCACCGTGCTTCAAGCTGTTTAAAGTGGTGTAAATTGTACCTTTTTTGCATGTAGATCAAAACCTCATCTGAGCTCCTATCGTATCAAAAGTTTACATACATTGTTAAAACCATAATGTGATGGCTGTCTTGAGTTTGCAATAAGTTCTACAAGTCTTATTTTTCTGTGATAGAGTGATCGGAACACATACTTGTTT
>JAUZNJ010028194.1:0-16251 GCA_034780135.1 Jordanella pulchra
TGGAGATAGGCACCAGCAACACTCCCGACCCCATTAGGGACAAGGGTGTAAAGAAAATGGATGGATGGATGGATTTTTCTTAAGTCTGGCAGGCCCCCTACCTTCCCCTTGTGACAAATACAATTTTCTCCAAAGTATTTTTTATTTGGATTTATATTTTCTATAGATTTAATACATATAAAACAATTTATATTCATTTAAAAAACAAAATTTATGTCAGAACTGTTAACACCATCAACAATACTGGTTGATCATTCTTGCCTATTCCACTTCTTCTATTCTCTATAATATAAAAGACTCTTCACCCATTTCCCCCTACTCCTCATACTCACTTACACACCGTCAAAAAAGCTCCACAAGGATTTTCCTCACAGCACCCTGAAATATAGACCAGAGTAATGGCACACTAAATTAACTTCTTGTAAGCATGCTTTAAGAATGGCTGTAATTAGCATATAATAGGCATCAGAGAGGAAGTAAAGGGCCCAACCTGCCCTGGGGGCCCAAAGGTTGAGCTGAGGCCCTCTCTTCTCTCCTTCTCTAATAGCACTGGAAAGTTCAGCCTTATAAACATGTCAGTGAGCCACATGATTAAACTGCACGGTCATTGGATAATAGATACTAGACCTGTAGGCCCCTTGTCACTCTTCTGCTAGTCCTGCTTAGTGCTGCCTTGGCATAGTCTGTTTCACACATGCACCCACATAATTTCAAGCTACTCTGTTTTATTGTGCTATCAACTGGCCAAAATAGCACTTGCAGGATAGAATAAGTAAAAGTTAGATGAAGCAGAGAGAAAGGGAAAGGGAGCAGCCCCAGTGCAGAGCAGCCTGACTGATGTAGTTCCAATAATTGCAAGGCCCTGCTTCCTCGTCCAAGTGCCTTTTACTTATTTAAACTGTTTGCTTTAAGCGCCACTGAAGCCAATTAGGAAAGGCATAATTCAATAAGGAAGGGAATGAGGTGAGTAGGAGGGCTGAGAGAAAGAGAAGGGGGAGATGGGAGGACATCACACTGCTGTTCAGCAGGCTCTTCATCATTTTTTCTGCCCTTTTATCTCTCCTACTTTTTCACGATGACAACAAGGTTAATAAGAGGTTTTGAATCTCAGCCCTGATCATTCTCTAGCTGATTCCACACTTCTTTTTCCCAATTTGGCAACTTAGTTTAGTGTGTAAGTCTTTTATTTAAAAATTATGAGATGCTGCATTTCTGTATGTGCACAGGACATACAGAGAAAAGTGTTAAGTGTGAGATTTTCTTTTTCAGGTTATGTCAACAAATCTTTAGAGGTTGCTCAGAGTTATGGCATTGAAATTAACCTATCTTGTCTTTCAAGATATTTGTCTTGCAAGCATTTCTTCTTGTGACAAGTCAGATTTATACTCAGTAATGCAATGTAAAAACAAAAAAAAACAAAGGAAGAAGAAAAAAAATGTAGTGCAAATAGCAAAGAGTGTTAGTTAAGCAAATACACCAACACGTTCAACCATTAGGGTACTGATCCACATTTTTTCAATTGTCTTTAATTTGATTGGAACAGGTTTTTTCCAAAAACTAATTAGAAATTACAGCTACCATTAGATTAGCTGCTTAGTTTTTCAAAGGAAAAGAAATAAAATGACAATTTTTTTCCTAAAGCTTGGATGCAGGGTCTTTCGATCAATCACAGCGCATTTACCTATAGTATTTATTTGTTCTTTTTTTATGTTTTGCCATTACATCCAAACCTACTCACAGTTTTTTTGTGTCCATATACTCCTTCTATATCTGATAATTCATCTATGCTATAATATTTTGAATATTATGGCAATAAATAACCCGCAAATGCAAAACATTATTAATTGAAACTTACTGAGATACGGGTTGTATAGGTTGTCTGTTCTCTCTGAGGACCCATGATTTCATTCTCAGTACTTCAGATCTCTCCCGTAGCCCAAAAATAATTCATTTCAGGTCAGCACTCTAAAGTATGACTGGGTCTGCACACCTGTTTTTTTGTTTTATCCTTTATATCTCCGTGTTGCTTTGTAGTCGACTCTTGCCCAGTAACTGCTGCAGTTATACAAAAAGTGGGGTACAAAGTAACTCAACTGCAAAACTACTAAATACTAAAGAAATAATCAATACCCAGAAAAAAACGGGCCTTCCCATGCTACAGTATGAACATTTTCCAATAATACCAAGTATGTCTCTTTTTTTTTCTTACACTATTCTAAGTGGGGTTTGTTTTCCAAATTAGCCATTTAAATGTACCAAGTACAAGAAAGTCTTCAGCTTAACAGGTGTAATGATTGGGGCCACAATCCAGTTTTTTTTTTTTTTTGTGAAGCACCATGTTCTGTTCTTGTAGTAATGATTTATCAGCCTACTTTAGTAGTCACCTCATCAATAAACACAAGTGACCTATTTCTGCTGGAACCCATACATGTCCATGCTTCAACACCACTGTCTTCAACATGTTTAACAGACAATCTGTTGTTAAATAGTTTTATCAGTCTGAATAATCACATTTTTAGATATTTTTTAACTAAATAAATTAATAATAATAAAAAATGAATAAATAAATAAATAAATAGAATATGTCTGAGATGACCTCTTTGACTTTGAGTCTTAGAAGTGCTCTGGTTCTGAAGAAAACCTTTCACTTTAAAAACATAATGGCAAATTTTGACAGCTTTAAATGAAACAATCAAGAAAGAATGGAAAAATAGAAGTAAATATTTTTTTAATTCAAAAACAATTCCATTGATCAAAAGAACATTTGATATGTATGTGTAACTAAATGTGCAACATGTAACCAAAGCTTAGAACATGGAACCAAACTTTACCCAATAAGAAAATATAAACGGCAAGTTTCTTAATTTGCTAAGAAAAACAATCTGTTTTAAGATTGTTGGCACAACGAGATTGCTTTCTACTGACTTTCTTTCCTAGAACTATTCCCATCTTTAACATTTGAGGGCAAATTTTCAATTACCAGACGGCCCTTAAAATGACGACAAATGCTCCTTTTAGATTAAATGAAACTAAAACTAACTGAAATATGCATGGCAAAACACAATGAGAAAATCTCTGTAACTGCATAAACATTAGACTTAAACGGAACGAGCAGCTATTGCCAGGAGAAGTTCTAGCTTCAAGGGTACCAGGGGCAGTGTTATGCCACCTCGTAACTAGTTTAAATACAATTGTTCATCTGCAGAATCCATAATCAAAAATACTTTAATTCAATTAATGGTTTTGTATTAAAATTAGGTAGCTTGGGATGCAATGGTAACACGTGGATATGAAAAGTGGGTACTAAGTGGTCAAGGGTTGAACTGACAAAGACCAGGTAAAAAAAACAAAAAAGACAAAGTGGGCTTTAACCTTTTCAGTCAAAAGCCAACTATTGAATAGCTAACTATTGAATAGAAAGGAAGATGAGTTATTCTATACCATGTGTTGTTATGCCTATACACTTGAGAAATTCACTTGTTTTCAAAAGGATTTAATCTTAATAAGCACTGAAACTGGTAGTGGGAGGTGCACTGGCCCAGACCCTTCCTCATTTTAACAGCTGTTTAATAAATGTGATTGCAAATGGAACTTGTCATTTGCACTGGGGAGAGCCAGCCAGTCAATACCTTAGCTGGCAGGTGCCTGGGGTCACATATAAGTCAAGGAGTGATGGATATGTATCCAATAATTGATGTAGGGCAGCAGTTATTGTCAGTTTGGCTCCTGCCTCTATTGCTTATTAAAAGCTGTTGGCCTTAAGTACCAGCGAGCCAATTACTAAGAAAGCGCACTGACTGTTTAGGAGCCTGAGCCCTCAGGGTTTTTTGCAAGAAAAAAAAAACAAAAAAACTTAACCTATTGTTTTAGTGCATAGTTGCCTCTTTTTATGTTAACATGCATGTATGTCCCTGAAACCCTGATGTTTATTTTTTCACTCGGTTTCCGCTCTTGTTCATTGTTCTCCTCAAGTGTTTTCCTCAATTGTGAAATTACTGTAATACAGTGAGCATTAATCTGATGCGTGAACTCCTGCCTCGCATCAGGTCAGAGTAGAGCCAATGTTCCTCTTCTATTGTTGCCGTTGACCTTGCAGGTTATGAGAGAACCTGAGAAAAGTAGAATGAAGCAAACAGATCTGCTCGGTGCTGACCTGCTGGCCTTGCCTTGCACTGTATAGTTATTAATGAACTGGCAAAATTCACCACTTCCTCAGCCTTAGTTCAAGGTTAGCTCATCCAAGGAATTTCTGTGCTGTTGGCAGTATCAAAGCAGGTCAGGAATTTCCACTGATACACTCTTTGTATCTCCTTTATTGGGAACCACATCCTGGCTCCAACAGCATCAGTGCCTCAGTAGCCATTTTAGCACAGCAGCCCATCTCCATAACAGAATCTACTCCGTTAAATGCACAGAAGGGAGAAAGCTGAATGAGCTGTAATAAAGCTCCATGCCGAAGGCTATATCCCTCAGACTGTGGGGAGAGAGGAAAGGATGAAACTTTGGTTGTGACCATGGTGTGTAGTAATTGTAAAACTCGGAAAGAGCTGCTGAAGCAGAATTCTGACAAGTAGCGCAGCTTTTCAGTTCTGATCAAAGGGTCCACCAGAGCAGCGGCTGATAACCCAATCAATTCACTTCTTTTGTTTTTCGCTGAATGATGCACGTTTAGCGCTAACCTCCAGGCAAAGAATGAAAGAAAGAAGTTTGGGGGAGGGAATAAAAAAAGCAAAAGAATAAGGTAAAGGATGTGAAATCAGTGTTTAATACCTGGGAAGAAAAGAACGTGAAGGATCACAGTGTAAAATTCAATAATTTCAGTTTAGTGTTGAATTTGATGGATCTTTGAGGGAATATTATGAGGTGTGGTGCACATACAAGCAGATTTTAATATAAATGTTTTAGAAAAGAATAGGGAACAAAACAAAGCTGAGAGCCCAGTGGCTTTAGTAACCATAAAAGAAAGAGATAAGAGAGAAAGAATTATGGGCTATTTAGGTAATAAGATGAAATATTTTAGGGTTTTTTTGTTTTCTTTTTTCTGAGACTAAAACAGTAAAAAAATAAATAAATAAATAAATAAAAAGAAACGAATCAGCAAAATCTCACAATAACAAGAGGGGTTTACGCACCTATCAGTGAACTGGTTAATATGTCCCTTGTTAGTACTCACCATGACTGAGGGGAGAGTTTTATGTCTAGTTTGTGTGTGTGTGTGTGTGTGTGTGTGTGGGAGTGTGTGGAGGTGTGTGTGGGTGTGTTTGTGAAATTTTCTTGAAGACTAATTTACTAAGTGCTGACAAACAGAACATTATATTATAACACAATATTACAAAGACACATAACAGAAGTGGTCCAGCCCACCAGAGAAAGTCATCCTTTAACTCGTTTTGGACCTAACCTACCTTTTCTGTTTCCTCCCCTCAACATCCTCTGGGCAGGAATCACATTTTTATCTTCACTTAAGATGAATTCTAATAGTGCAAATTGGTAAAGACACTTAAGTCGAAGTGGGAGTGTGTCAGCAGTCACTATGATAAGTGATTTCCGAATAGTGCTGGCAGGAAAGGAAGGAGTCAGTAAAAGGAAGCAGGACGCTTCCTATTCATTGTACATGTAGTATAAGAACCTCCTGATCTTCCTATCTGCCACACAGGAGCTAAACAATTCCCTACAATCCTTTGCGTGACAGGCAAGGCTGCACTGGGGAAAAAGATGTACATTTTGACTGAAGACAGAAACAGGAGGGTCTGATGATGATGATGAAGATGTATGTATTTATTGCTACTGACTCTGTTTAGAGCACAGTTTGTCTCTGTAACACTGAAGCATTATCCTCTCGTACAAGACAAATTTCTCCCATGAGGATAAAAATAAAGTATCTCATCTCATCCTATCTTATTTTCTCTTATCTTATTACCGGGTAAGTGCCCACTGTGCCACATTGCCAGTCCAGTAGTGATGACAGGACGTATTGGTAGAACCAATCTCACAGAGTTTAACTAAAGTACATCATTAGTTTACACTATGTGATACACAAAACTGTATGCATTATAATATGTTTTAGGTTTTGTAATGGAGAGCTTTAGCAGTTAACTACATTTGTGTAACTTTTGTTTTTTTTTGTTGTTCTTTTTTGTAAGACTCTAATCATAATTTCACAAGTATCATTCATGTGCATTTCTGTCCTATAAGTCATTATGTCCATAAGGCTGAAGGCTATTGGGATTTGACGCAGAAGTCCAGAGGTCCTTTCCTACCAAAAACAGACTTATTGTTGACCCCATGAAAGATGTAGCAGCCTACATACTGTGGTACTACTAAGTGCTAATGGCAAGATACCCTTGGAGAAGCTTCACAGTCTTATGAACAGCCAGATAAATGATAATATAGAGGCAGCTTTTATTTTGGTTTAAAACTTTAATCATGTGGAATTAAAAAACTTTGCTCCACAAGTTTCAGAAATTTTTACAGTTTTTAATCAAAGAGCACAGTATTTAGACCAGGTCTACTGCAGCACACATGAAGCTATAGCAAAGCTACAGCAGCTCCTCCTATTAGATCACACCTCTGAGTACCTGATCACGGCCTACAAAACTGATCTGCAGAACTTCTTCACACCAGAACCGTTCAGTTTTGGACTGAGGAGACCTGTTCAGGATAATAGGACTTCTTTTAGAAGAAATGTTAATAGGTTTTCAAAGAGGACGCTATGTCCCCTTTGACTGAAGCTGTTCTACCCATAAAACAATCTGTGTTTTTCCTCACCAGAACCAGGTGTAGACTTAGCTCTCTACCTGACATATTTTAACAGCTTCTTTACAAGGTTCGGCTCTCCCAGCAGCAGGAAGGACTAAACATCCAACTTGTCCGAATATGCAGCATCAGCTTCTCGTAATGCAAATGCACCAAGTTTTTTTTGCAGTTTTCCATGGTCCCTGCCACAAGGTTGTGTTCTTGGCCCTCTCCTCTTCCCTCTCTTCATACAACTGCTCTACTACTATTAATGAAATTTGCAGATGACACTACTGTGGAGGGTTTATACATCTAAAAAGATTAGACTTACTACAGAGAAGAGGTCCATAAACTGACACAGTGGTGATCAAGAAACAACCTCAGACTGAGTACAGGAAAACCAGTGGGTCATAATTAACAACAGGACATTCAGAAGGACTGAACATGCAGCACTCTGCATTCAGAGGGAGGTGGTGGAGCATGTGGACAGCATAAACTTAAACAATGTTAACTTTCCAGAATTCTGCTACCTCTAACTAGATCACTTCAGAAATCAATCCTCATAGAGTCTCCAGGCTTCACCAGGTGGGTTAGAGGTCGGTAAAGGTGGTATATGAAGAGATAAACCACCCCAATGCCCGGCTGGTAGGCAAACTGCGTTGTATCCAATGAAACCCTTAGATCACATCAGATGTAACGCTCATGGAGCAAGTTTCAACCTGTGAATTGTTTCTGAATTGTATCAGATGTTTCACCCACCCTTAATATCTGTCTCCATGTTTGTTTAATATCTCAGTAAAATGGACAAAGTTGTGAATTGGTGCTATATAAATAAACTGAATAGTATTAATTGACTTTCTGTAGATGTGTTTTTACAACCTGTTTCTTCTTTCTCTGGTCTTTCTATTCACCTCCCACCTCCTCCTTGTTCACTGCTCTAAATGCTCTCATCATCTCCTTAAAAAGAGCCTTTATTGACCCTACAAAGGGTATTGAACATACAAAGCTGCCATAAGGGCAACAGTGATGTCCACACAGAAGTTAATGTAGTAAATGATGCAGTCTGTGATGCTATCACTGTCATCTCCACGAGGAACAGAGAGCCCTTCTCACAAAGTGGGGCTAAAATAGTCTTTCAGCTTTTCCAAACTCCTCTGAACATATTTTCAATGCATCTATTACTGCCAGTTGTGTTTGTACAGGTTATTCATACAAGGCTGGAAATTAACCAGATTGTGATCTGAGCATCCCAGGTGATGAGTTCGATGCCTCCTTGGTGCGGGTATACATTAAGTTTCCATTTTATTGTCTCTGGTGCTGGATGGAGCCTCTTGGATGAAGAGAAAGAGAATGGAAGACAAGATGGTATGATTCAGATCCCCAAAGGATTGAGAACCTTGCAAGTGCAGTTTTGTATTATCTTTTTGTAAAATAAATTTAAATAAATGTAATCATAAAAAGATGGGTATTTGCTGGGGGAAAGCTATCAGAAACCTCTGGATTACCAATGCTAACAGCACAGATAAAATGCCATACAAATATTCCTAATGTGCTAAAAAGAAAAGTATGCAATGGATTTTTTTTTTATTATTTAAAGAAATAAAAAAATAAAACAAACACTTACTCATGTTATCAAAGCAGGGTTCTGGTCCTCAGGATCCACTTTTGCATGTTTTAGAGGTTTCTCTGCCTCCACATACTTGACTTTTATACATGTATGATTAACAGGCCTCTGAAGCACCTGATCCTTTAAATTGATTGGCGAGGATATTATTTTCTGGCAAAGAAATATCTAAACCTGTTTCTCTTTTCATATGAAAAAAGGGGGAATTTTCTCCGCTCATCTCCAACTTAACAACATCCAGCCAAACCTTTGTCAATCACACAAGTTCTGCCCTGACAATGTTTTGAGCAAAAGGAAGACAGCTGCAAACACAAAATGTTATAATTTGGTTTTAAAATGTTTTACTTCTTGTGAAGTAAGCATGACTCCAACATTGACTTTAGGAACACTGTAATACATGGACCAGCCCAACATGGATCCAAATCTATTAGCATATACAACCCCAGAAGGGAAAGTCTTTAATTAATTTCCACATCTCAGGTCTAATTTTCAGTGTGAGATTACACCGTTGCCTTAAGGGTTAAAACACTATCCAGTTGTAAAGACAAACATTGAGTAAACAATCCATTATCCCTTTCTTACTCCTACCTGCTAAAAAGTCTCCACAATTCCCCAAGTTATTCTAAATTCAACTTATGACCTGTGAAGAAGATCTCTGTTTGCACATCTTTGTGACTGCTGACCAACACAGAAGCACCTGGAGGTGATATAAACAAGAAAATAAAATGGTAACACAACAGTGTAACCCATGACCTCCAGTCACAGCCTGCATGGGGCTGGCCTACCCTGACGGATGGGAATTGAAAGACGCTAATGTGCAAGTGGGGGTTACTGACCTTCTATGCAGATCGACTTTACACCAGTGAAAATGGAAGCCAGTAAATCAGCAGACTGCCGTGGAGATCATCGAAAAGCATCACTCGCTCTGACACTGTCAGCCCAAACGGCATAACATTAATCACTGCCATAGGTGCTAATACTGCACTGTAGGTACAGAAGTGTCCCATCTGTTTAACCATTTAGCACTAACTTTAACTCAAACAAAACAAATGGCCTGGATCAAAACTTTACATATACAGGTAAAAGAAAACTGCATTAATCTAATATTTTTTCTATCTTTAAAACTTGAGTAAATTCTTATTTTAATCCTGAATTTAGATGTTTCTTTCTAGATCAAAGAATTGTTGCATCTAGTGAAGATGTGATCCAAGGTTTTCATTGGATCCAATGCAATTTGCCTTCCAGCCTGGCACTGGGGTGCTGCCTCTTTTGCCGAGCTCTAATCCACCTGGCAGCTCTATGAGAATCATGCTCTTAGATGTTAGGCTGTGCTTTTTTTTTTTTAGATCTTGCACTAATGCCTTTTTCAACACAAGTCTTTTGTTTGCTGTCTCTGGCAGCCAGGCATGGTTAGGGAAGGGGAACATCTGTGACAAATTTCACCTCAAATCAAATGAGCTCTGGCACAGCAGTGGGCCTATGACAAGCTTCCTGCATGTGCTAATATGAGGATGGATATTCGAGCAAGTCAGTTGCAAGCTGGCACATATCTCTACACATGTAGACACCTGACAGACACGGAGAAAAAACACCAAGTTGTTCATTATATTGAGAGAAGTGTGGCTCTGAAAATAGACCCTTAGTAAAGGTCGGAGGAAATAAAAAATTCAAATTCCCAAGTTATTATTTATGTATTCATTTATGGGGAGGGGAGGTTGAATATCTACCCTATACATACTAGAACTGCATGTCACTGTAATTCCAGCAATGTGTCTTTCAAGATATATTGTTACCAGTTTTGTCAACTTTAAGAAATTTAAGAAATATTATTTGCAACAAAAAAAAGTTCAGAATGACTTTTGCTGCCTATTCCAAGTTTATGCTAAATTTTTCTCCACCCCACTTTCGAATAACCTTTGTCCAGCTTTGCCATCCTTGTTTGAGAAAAAAAAGGGTGATGCTACCACCACCAAGCTGGACCTTGTATAAAGGTCACTTTAGTGAGCCAGGTCATTTTTTCTTTTTTCTGGCACACATGCTTAGTTGCATAGAAAAGTTTAGCTTAGGTCTCATCTCACCAAATCGTTTTCATGTTTACAGTGTCCCCTTATGTGCCTTGGTGAAAAGTTGAAATGAGAAATGTTAAAACTTACTTTAATTCTGTCATGGCTTTTTTCTGTTGGCCTAATAGTTAGGTAAACAGCCATGTGTAGATGATTTCCAGTTGTATTAGACTATTAACTGAATGGATTGCTTGGCCGGTGTTCTTAAGATGATCAAAAAAAAGGATATTTCTTAGCCCATCAAACTGAAAAAGGTTTAAACAGAGTAGGTTTCTTTTAAAATGTTCTCAGATATCAACTTCTCCACTGTATCCCTAAACCTGTCTGTTATAAACCTTGGTGTTTTTGAATTTCTTTAGTAAAGACAGATCTATAATGTGATAAAATGTTAAAAAATTATAATTTTCTTCAGGTTATTTGGATGCTATCTGAGAAAAACTGGTTGCAACGAATTTGTTATAAGACTAAAATTTATAGGAAATTATGAAAACCACTTTTGTCTGCTTTCACTTTAAAGTCAAGCACTACTTATTGCTGGTCTATGAAAAAAAAACAATAAAAATGCATCAATGTTTGCTCTTTTCACAGGTCAAGGGACAAGAGGAAACATTTTGAGGTACTTTAAATAGAGAGAGGAAAGACACCAAAGTAATATTTATCTTTGGAATAAAAATGTATCAGGAAAAGATCTACAAGAGAATTTTTTTTTTTTTTTTATGATTCATCAGAGCATTATAGACTAATATCAGCACTGAAGCGGGATCACAGTGTTACCTGATAGAGGTCACTCAGTGTTATTGACCAGCAAAGGGCCCCAAAGAGACTTAAATCCCTTTATAGACTGACCCCCAGCATTTCAGCATCCACTGGCCAGGGGGTAGTGAGGGCCAAGGGGGCATTAACCCTCCCATAGGTTAGGGGTTTGACCCACTGTAGTCTTCTAAAGCCCACTATCAAGCCTAAGTGTGGCCCACTCCACTCAATACCCTTTTAATTGCAACAGGATGGTTTGCGACCTATCGATTAATACTTATATTTATGTCATCCTAAGTCTGGAGGCTACATTGTATTTCTGTGTGGCATATTCATTTATTTACCTATCTGTCCCACCCCTCATGCATCATCCATATATCTATCCATCTCTCCTCGGAGAGCACTTCAATTCAAGGGCTCCCATAATTACTGCAGCCCTATAATTGAGTGCTTTGATTTAGGATTTTTCTGTTCCCTCTCCCCCCAACGACCGCAGCCATCATTCGCTCCTCGCCTCTCCCAATGAAAAAGACAGAAGGATGAGATATGGAAATAGAAAAATGGGCGATAGAGAGTAGAATATACACCCGTCCTTACAGCCACACACGCCTTCTCTTACTGTCTTATCAAAATCTACTGTTTCAGTCATCGGTGAGGGGGGAGTGGGGAGGAGTTGATAATTACCGAGGGAGAATCATGCAAATCGATGCCAAATTAAAGCATTATAAAAGCTTTTATCAGCTTTTCTTCTTCAAATTGAAGGCGATAAAGCTCTATTTGAAAGGTGGGAGAAATGGCCCCAGTTCCTTGGCTTAAAAAAAAGGAGAGAGAGAGAATGGTAATTATGTTAACACCAATAGAATCCAGATTCCCCTTTTCTTAACTCAGTTTTTCATTCATAATTAATTAATTTCTCCAAAAACTGGGCAAGAAGAACAATGAAGCCCTGTGTCTCCTCTCCCCTGTTGGGGCTTTCAGGAGAATAAGATGGAGCACAGGAGTTATTGTTTGGTTTTGTGACCGAGGGCTCATTTACATACCTACCCCTTACACTAGGTTTCAGTTACCGTAGAGTAGCTCTGTGTGCCTTGGGGTGGTAATAAAAGGGGCTCTGCTTTAGGAAAAAAGCGTGGCAGAACAAAATGGGATGGTGACTCCAGAGCTAAAGAGAGCAAGGCTGACAAAAGAAAGCAAAAATGTAGAAAATATCTGGGTCCAAATGGCCTTAAAAACAGACATTTCTATTAAAGGTATATTTGATTTGGTGCCAACAGACCTCAACTTTAACCTGCTGCTAAAACAAGGAGTTCTCTGCATGTATGTCATGGCCATCTTGCTATTATAGTTCAAGGCTTTAGAGGCTTTTCAGAGGACAAACAGCAACAGAAAAACAGACAAAACAGAGAGCATGACGTCCGCCTGACAGACAGCAACCTCAGGGCTGATCTATTATCATTTCAACACTGCGGTTACAGTACGCCCAATAGCAAATCCTACACTTGACTCCACCGCAGTGGATCTCAAAGAAGCAACAGACCAAACACGCATCTGAAGGTGTTAAAGGGGGAAGGGTGGAGTGTTTCACACACAGACAACCTGCCAGTCCACAGGGTCTTTAAACATAACACATCACTGGCACAGCCTTCTAAATCAACCTTTGCACTGCAACCATCTTTTTTTGTGTACTCTGAGGCTTTGTTGTTCCTTTTTTTTACGGTCAGATATTGATAATCAAAAAAGGAAATTATATTTTTTAGAGGGCTAAGCAGCAACAGAATTTAAAATATATATATATATTTCAATATCTTCATTCTGCTTTTTTCAGCTCTTTGCCCTAAGGTGCTTCATGTATTCAAATTTTTCAACACAATAAATCAATAAATTAAGACAAAAACTGAACTTTGTCATGTATTTGAATTAAGTCCATTTAACTGGATACCTGATACTCCTAAACAAATCCATTGTATTAGAATTCCCATTAAAATTCTTTTTTAAAAGTAAACAGTGTACAGCTTTGTGTAGTCAAGTTTCACGTATTAATACAGCTGCTCTTTGAAGGTCTCAGAGGTTTATTAGAGATTGTTAGCGAACCAACGATATAATGAAGTCTGAGGAAAACAGTTGACAGGTCAAGGCTGAAGTTGTAGAAAAGTTTTGAGGGGGGTCAGGTTATGAAACAACATCCTACATACCCAATCATCCAACTATGGTAATAGTGTGGCTGAATGTAACAATCAGGCTCGGAGAAAATTAATCACAGAAGCTAAAAGAGACCCATGGTAATCCTGGAGGACCTGGAAAAAAGTCTGTTCTTGCAATATAGTGACATGACAGCTGATAGTTGTGAACGTCACAAATAGGGTGTTTAAGGAAAAAGTGACCCAAAGAAAGTCCCCGCTGAAAAAAAGTTGAGCTCTCAGTTTCTCTCAGTCTGTGTTTAAGTTTTCAAACTTAATGGAAATGTAGAACACATGTAGAAAATGTGGTGTGATCAAATTACCCCCAAATGTAACTTCTTAGCCTAATATGTAATACTTTGTCTGGTAGGAAGCAAATATTAACCATCGCCTTAGACAGAACAACCACGTTCTCCTATTTGGATGGTCGTCTCCAAAAAAAGAAATGAAATTAAAGCTCAATGGAAAATAAACTGAAGACAATCTTGGTTTATCCTGTTAGAGACAGCAAATTATTTAAGAGGATTGGTTTCAATCAGAACAAAATGCTGCATTCTACCGCCAGGCAAACTATAAGGTTATTCAATTAAAGTCAGTCCCAATTTGTTTCAGGCTCTAATAATTGCTTTAAACAAGAGCAAAATTGGTAAAATCTCAGTCATCAAATGTGGAAACCAGATAGAAACTTAAAGATTTTCTACGATAAACCGTCCAACTCGTGATTATTGGGGGTTAATTAAAAAATTTAATCATACCTTACATGCCTCTTCGTGTAAAACCCATGAATTGTTTCTCTTCAACTTCACATCCCTCACCATGTTCAGGATTATTTAAAATCCCTATAAAATACATCGTCTGTGTTTGTAATGCATCAAACTGTTGGAAAGGTACAGGGGAATGAATATTTTTGTAATGCACTGTACCTGACCCATGTTTGGAGAGGTCAGCACCAACAGCCTGAAGTCATTTTGCCGCTAATCCAGGCTAATGTGTTGTTGACAACAGCCCAATTAGACAGAGCTCCAGCTGAGCAGAGAGAAGAGGAAAAGGAGGGGTTCATTGAGGGATTAAGTGTTAAGAAGTAAGCAGAAGTGGTACATTGAACAGAAAAATACAGCAGATGCCTCCACAGTACGCAAGACCAAGGGTAGATATGAGAATTAAAAAATAAACACCATCTAAGAAAGTTGTAACCGAGGATCACTTATGACTGTGTTTGAGTGTATGTGTTAGCAGCAGAGCATGGTACTGTGCAAACACAGGCCTGCTGAGTGGAGAGGCCAAGTAAGATAGGGTGAGGCAGCGTGGAGAAGCTGTGGGGAGCCTCATTACACCCAGCAGGAGCTTTATACTGCCTCATCACTTCCGGTTGAATTGGGAACAAACACTGCTTACTACCGTACCCTTGCACTCCACAGCACCAGATGATGTTAGCACAGGCAGGCTGACCTTCTCACAGTTCTACATCAGTCATCTAAACGACCTCACTAACACAAGATGTTTTCTGTAAGATTTATACTCAGTAATTCATTTATTCGATTAAACATTTTAACTGACATAAGGAAATATTTCTTCTCCAAGTCCTGACCTACTATCCTGCTCTTTTTGGTGTTAAGCTTCTTCATCAGACCGAAAAAGATGGTTATTTTACTGCATCAGCTTTCAGTAATTCAGCTCTGCAGATGTCCAGTAACAAGCCATCTGTTTGATTCCGATTTCTTAGAGCAGGGTTGCATCCATAAAAGTACAAAAAAAAAAAATCTAAAAACATCTAATTTGATCTTCTATAAACCATACATACTCCAGGCATTTCTGTGGCTCAACAACAATATGGCTACCAATACAAATTTGTTGCTTTAAATATTTGTTTTCCTAGAAAAATCAAAGTTTTACAAAGCTGGATTGTTTGTATTCTTATCTTTTCTATCGGTTAAAAAAACCTAGAATGAGATTTAATGCTTGTTTAGAGTTACCTTTGTCCTTGGCCTCCTGCAGAGGAGGATTCATTTCAGCTTCTTGTATACAAGCAATGGTAGGATGGCGTGAAAAATGACTCGTCATAAGAGACCTGTTTTGTTATGTTAAGAAGCAGCTATAATTTCCCCAGTCCATTTGTGTTCAAGCAGTCACCATTGTTCATGAGATATAGATCATGTCTGGGACAATTAGATCTTGGGAATTTTTTTATATATAGGTAAGAAGTTCATTATTTTTAAAGTTGTTTGAATGTGTAAAAGTGAAGCTGATTCTCTGAAATGAAAGTATTTAGCTGAAGAGGATTGTCTTTCCCTCATATGGACATTTTTCAGGCATGTCCTGCTTGGAAGAGACGTGTAGATCTGAAACTCACAGTGGACTGTCCCTTCTGACCTGGAACCACATCTAGATAGTAATGCTCAGGTGAGATACTGAACCATCTACTTGTAATAATTAACTGATGAATGACTGATTACACTTAAACCCTGACTAACTTTAAGCTGTTTGACAAGCAGTTGATTTACAATTCAATTTTTCAGTTAATTTTTATTTATATAGCACCAATACACAACACATCTCATCTCAAGGCACTTTACAGAGATAATTCCATCAAATCACACAGTCACATTGGTTCAAAGTTTTCTTTCTAAGGAAAAGCAGCTGATAGCATCGACTCATCTCCTCGACAGCAATCTCTCACACCAAGCATGCATGTAGCGACAGTGGAGAGGAAAACTCCCTTTTAACAGGAAGAAACCTCCAGCAGAACCAGGCTCACTGTGAGCAGCCATCTGCTGGGGTTCAAGGAAACATAAGCAGACATACAGCCCTGCTCACCATTATTGGCACCCCTTCATGTTTTGCATAGCTAAGTGAATATCTTCAGAAATAAATGGAAATGTTCAAAACTTAAATCAGCAGT
>JAUZNJ010028195.1:0-16251 GCA_034780135.1 Jordanella pulchra
ATATAGTCATAAAGTCAGAGGGTTTATTTATTTTAGCTTTATGTGGGATCAGGCTCAGTTTAGACCAGTAACGGCAGCTAAACAAACTGAGAGTAAAACTGAAAATAAATAAAATAAAATAAAATCAATAAAAATAAGAATCAAAACAGTTTAAGGAGTAATAATTAAGCTCTACGGTAAAACTAACACATTTTGGCTGTACATTTCCTGTGTAATGCTCCGTTACATATAATTATACGCTCAATTTCAAACAAATCAGTTTGCAGGAGGAAGAAAGCTCTGATGAGCGCGGCATCACTGACAAACATCTTACTGTTTCATTGTTTGCTCTGCGATGTCAGTGAGCAGAACAAAAGAGTGCAATATAGAAGGATATGATCTCACACTTCAGAGGAAAAAACACGCTGCAGCTTCCCCCTGCCTGTGCAGAAGTGGAGAAAACCACGCTGAAACTATCACTTTTCAATCAGACGCCTTTATTTTAAGACACCCAAACGTTACTGACCATTGGCTAATACCTATCTGCTGTCAGGTGCAAACTTAGCAGGGGTGATAAGACAGCCTCGGCTCAACCAGCAGGAAGCCTCTAACTGACAAAAGCAGCACAAACAGCTTTAAAAGTTCCAGTTCGTTACAAAAAAAGAAAAAATATGTAAATATGGAAAACCCAGATCTGCGCAAGAACACTGGGCTGCTGGGGGTTTCAGTAGTTGATGTAGGCTGTTTTCTTTTTGTTTTATCCCCCGCATCATAGTTTATCTATCAACATGGCAGCAAAGATAAATCATTAAAACCAGGAAGACAGAAAATGCGGGACATTTGGAGCAGTCATCCTGGTCAGAACCGTGTTTAAACCTACAGCAGGGCCCGGTTTCTGCTTCACACTGAGCTCAGACCACACACTGTGAACGTACCAATTTATCAGCTCGTTTCTATTTGATTTTATCAAAGCGTTTGGTTTTTATTGTTTAAGCTAAACACAGATTCTGTCACCATTTCCTTTTCATTTTAATCCGTGTTTAAATGAAGAGGTTTTATCTCACACAATTAGTGATGTCAACTAAAAAAACTAACAAAAAAAAACCTCTTTCACCATTTTGTTTCCAAAATCTTACAGAAATCAAACATGTGAATCAAAAACCTAATTCTTCTTTTAATAAAAGAATTATAAAAATGATGACAGTCATCGGTTTCATTCTGCATCCAGGGGTCAGTAAATACTAGTTACATGAGTAACTTTTATTTTTAAAATTGTACTTTTTATTTGACGTCAGTAATGTTGTAAAAGTATTCCTACTCTTGCTTTAATATTATTTTAGGTTACTCTCCCCACCGTGAGTAACTGGATCTATGTGAGATTTTCTGTAATCATGTAACATATTTATATTTCTTTTGTCATGTTTAAACTACCAGAATGTGTCCATAACTCTCCGTCTGATGTCAACATTAAATCAGATGTTTAAATGTAAAGTTGAAGAACAATAAGTTGAACATGAGCAGCTGTTTTAGCAGGTCGTTTCTTGGATACTTTCTCTTCAATAAAATCATTAGTGACTCTATTTACCTTGATCTGAATTGATCAATAATCTTTTAATCAAGGTATCAATGTGGATTGCCCCTTTAACAATAAATAATATTTCAATACTTTTATTAAAGATTTGTGGCGTCAGCTTTTTCCTGACTGTGTCACGTATTTAATTCAGTACTTAAAGGGTTCCACTGTGGACTTGGTTCAGTTCTTTCTTTATATCGAGACTATTTCAGAGCCATATTAGCATCAGGATGTGGTTTGAATCTTTTCCTTGGACATAACAACAGAGGATCATACTAACCCGCCACAGGGGCGTGGGTGGGAGCCCGCTCTGCTCTATGAACACAGCCCAGCCACATGCTGATGAGTGGAAGACGCTAAAAGCTGAGATAAAGCCTGCGTGTGTTATTAGGTTAGCGTGGTGGTCAGACTGATCTCTAGTTTCTCATACAGTATGACTCAGCAGAACATCAACAACAACTGCAGAGGATTTAAGAGGAAAGCCTCTGCTGTGTTTTGTTCTTCCACATGACAACAAACAGACAAAACCGAGATGCTTGTTTTCACAGCTTACTGCTGTAATCTGACAATCAGTGCATGGATAGAGGCGGAGGACCAGCAGCCTGTTTACAACAAATAACCCGAGGAAGTTAGATGAATAAATGGAAAACAATAGTCCTGATCCATGACCTGAATCATAAGAAAGCTTTCAGTTACACAAGGCAATAAAGGATCAACTCATGAAAGTTCATTCAAAATAAAAGAATAAAACTCAGCATTGTTCTCATTCGTTTTTAATATCTTTTATTGTTTTTTACCTTCCAAACACACAGGTTTCAGTTTTTCTTTCATTCTCTGATGATTTCTAAAATAGAAAGCAGCGTTATGACCTTTTAGATCGAATCATTTAACCTAAGAAACATTTCTGTTACTGAGAAAGACACCCCTCCACCGAGGTGATTAAAGGAAGACTGAAAAAATAACTATATTAATAACAATTAAAGTTTATCTCATTAAAAATTTACTGTCAATTTTTTGTTATTCAAAAATAGAGTTTAGTTATGTTTTGAGTTCTTGACATGATAATTCAAGAAATGATGTCAAAGCCATTATGTTTAAAAGCATAAAAATTATGATGAAGGTGATTTATTATTATTAATTAATATTATTAGATGAAGAGATGTTTCATCAATGATTTCCTTTCTTTTGGAATTTATGCAACAATGAAAATATATTTATAAAAATAGCACATTTAATAAGAAATGGTTTTTAAAGTCAAAATCTCAATTTTGATTAAAAAAAAAAATCTTAGATTATAAGATAAATTTCTACCGTAACGAAAATAATGGCCTAAATAAATTCTTCTACTAAAATGTAATTTGTAGATTTCGACATGAATGTCAGCGTCATTAAAAATGTAACAGCGAATGAAAATTTACAGAAATCTAAAAAACTCAAAAACCTGAACTCAGACGAGAAATGAAAATATATCATAGAATTAATGAACTTTAAAAGAACAGTTGAAGGTTCATGAAATGAAAGTTATCTCACATTATTAGCTTAAATTCATTGTTTTACCTAGTCGTTTTCACCTGTTTTTTCCTGTATTTGTTCTGGATAATTTGTTTTTGATATGACTGAAAACAAAGTAAGAAACCTTTTAAAAAATATCATAAATGTGTTTGACTTTCATATTCATGGAAAGAAAAGCTTCCTCCATTGATTTAGACATCTTTACAGATGCAGGAACATTTCTTTAACATGTCTGTTATGAAGTGTTATCTTCTAAGACGCCTTTAGCTTTTAAGATCTAAGACTAAATCTGACTAAAACTGATATCATAAACTGAGAAAAGAGAACACCTGATAGTTTCCTACAACTTGTCTCTAACTGACTAGCACTGAATGATAATAACATTACACCTTATTTCTATTTACCGACACTAGAGCTGGACAATGTTTCATTATCAATATATATCGCGGTGCGGTTTAATTCAATATTGGTGTTGGTGTATTGACTTTTATACACATTTCTGATATTTCAATAAACATCACAGTCAATAAATACAGCATTTTCACTGACTGATGTTCCAGGTTTTCATGTAGTTTATGTGTTTTGGTTTTCAAAGCTAATATTTCTTAAATGTTACGATGGAGGATTTTTATAAACATTGCAAAATTTTTGTCATATTTTTGTATAGTCATCTGTTGTGTCTTTCTAGGGCTTTTATTTTCTCCACATCAATATCTAAATTATATCGTATCGACCGCAACTAAGAAATGTATCGTGAATTAAATTTTGGCCATATTGTCCGACCCTGACCACAACATGGAAATAGAATAGAGTACTATGAAATAACCAAAAAAAACATTGAAAAAGGATGAAAATAATAAAAGATCAAATCAATCCTAAAACAGAAATATTTTCTGAGAGGCTCATCCCACAAATTAGGAACGGCTGAGGTCGGCGCCACGGAGATCAGGTTTTTTCCAGGGGATCGAAAGAGCCAGTGGGCCGAAGGGGGTGCCCTGTGGTGTGCATGGCAAATGTTTTTTTTTAATTGTATGTTTCTTTAATTTGGTCAATTATGGAGAAAGATGTTCTAAAGCAGGAACCACTGATCTAATTTTCCACTCTAATCTCTTCTGGTCCAGAATCGAGAGAAAACAGCTTGTGTGCAAACAAAGGTCTTTGCTGTCATTCGTCAGCCATTCATAGGAGAGTTTAACTCTGAGATATTTATTCTGATTCAGTCTCTACATGGAGGTTCTTAAAGTCCAACGACTCTGTTTGATTACACGATCAAGCTTAAATGTTCCTCAGCCACAGACAATGAGCAGCGCGTGCTTTCACAGCCACAGTAGATCCTGTATGCACCACTTCCATAAGTGGAGCTGAGTGGATTACTATTAATACTGCATTGGACTTTAAGTCTCTCTGAACATGAGGGGAGTACTGAGCTCTCTGGAGAACAAAACACACCTTGGCTCACATTTCAGCAGCTGATAGAAATAATGAGCTTTGTAATGTTCTCTCAGAGGATCAGTAAAATGACACAATCTCAGTTATGGCTAAATTTAAAACGTCACGGTACGGAAACCCCGCAATCATTACACACAATCTAATAAATGGTCAGTTTTAGTCCCTTCAAGCATGTTAAAGGGGTGATAATTACCATGAGTGTAAACATCTACCTAAAATTTCTATTTCACTCTGAATGTTTTGCTTTAGATGAAAAAAAGTTTCATTTTGTATTTATAACTACAAAAGAGAAAAAGAATGTACTCTATAAATCCAGCCAGAACTCTGCAACTGTGCGACCTTTTCATTACAATAATGCTCTTGTCAGAAGTATTACATCCACAGATCGTCTACAGTGGTAAAGAATAAAGGTATTGATTTTACCGAAACAAAGTATAAAAATATCCTTTTAATAAATGTTTTAATTTGTTAAAAACATGTAATTATTTTCTTCTGATATAAAAAGGATTCTGCACCTACAGGAATAGTAAATTAAGGTCACATGAGACGGTGCTCAGACATTGGTTGACCTGGCGAACTGCACAGAACAAGAGTGGTTGAACAAAGATACATTAGTTTCTGGCCAAACTACCGCCTTTAGCTACTGCTTTTAGCTATGCCCTTCAGCTATGGCCTTATCACCTTTAGCTATCGTCCCTTGCCTTTAGCTAGCACATTTAGCTATCTCCTTTAGCTCTCACATTTAGCTATTGTGTTTAGCTGTGACGTTTGACTATTATCTATTACCTTTAGGTAGCACATTTAGCTATTGCCTTTAGCTTTCACCTTTAACTATTGTCTTTAGCTATAACAATTAGCTATCACCTTTAGCTATCGTCTATTACCTTTAGCTAGCACACTTAGCTATTACCTTAAGTCATTGCCATATCATCTTTAGCTAGGACAATTAGCTATCACCTTTAGCTATCATCTATTACCTTTAGCTAGCACACTTAGCTATTACCTTAAGCTATTGCCATATCATCTTTAGCTAGCACAATTAGCTATCACCTTTAGCTATAACCTTTAGCTATCGCCTATTGCCTTTAGCTAGCACATTTAGCTATCGCCATTAGCTGAGATCTAATGGCGATAGCTGAGATCTTTATTTGGACACAAAGATGAGTACAGTTTTTCGGAAGGAACTGTGGTGCTGAATATTCAGTAAAATCAGGAAAGCACTCCAGTAAACATTCCTCGTGACTGAATGAAGATCTTCAGTCACTTTGACAAAAACTCCTTTAGAGTGTTTGAATTCCAGAGCTATGAAGATCAGAAGTGCATCATTTAATCAGCTCAGATTGGACCTGAACTTAGTGAGGTAGACTGGAAGAGGTCATGTCCCCATGCTTGTGGCTGTGCCATTGAGCTTAGAAGAACTTACTGCAGGTCTGAGTCAACTCTGTTTACGCACGCTGAATATCTATGAGTGAAAACAGAGAAAGAAAAAAAGCACCAAACAAAACAGAGCAATCAGATATCTGCCTGTGGTGTTGGAAATTTGACGGCTTCTTGGCAAGTGTCTGAGGTGCAAACAGAAAGGCGGGCCGCGCAGCTGCAGGTTGGAGAGACCGCTGCGTCTCAGCGCTGAACGAGGCAGGAGGAGAAGCGGACGTAACCAGATGGAGTGAGGACAAAACAGCGGTTCAGAAAGAAAAGAATTCGGTCCTGTTGGAAAGGACTGAAGCTGCTCCATCCTCACACTGACTGGGGCCTCGTCAAACATGCCTTCATGCTGACGTGGAGGAGCTATGGGAATAGGTTTTTTTTTTCTTTTTCCAGTCTGAGGGACTCAGTTGATTCGCATTCCAGTGATATATGTGGTAGATTCTGCAGCTTTTCCTTAAAGGTTTACTGAGTCAGGCTACACTCATTACTTTTATTGATAAAAACCGAAATGACAGTAACAAAAAAAACAAAACAGTGATGCACCTTCTGATCTGCAATCAGTCCTCATAATCACACGCTATTCCAGCTGCAATTTCATGAATCATTAACCCAGAAGTGCTTGGTTACTTCTGAACACAAGAAGCTTCTTCACTCATTACTGTTTTAATTAGAAACATAAAGCATGAATCAGCAGACGTCTTAAAGGCCTGCAGAGCCTTCAGGGGTTCTAGCTCTGGATGCTGCAGCTCAGCATGGACAGACTGAACAGAACTGGGGGGTCAGCAGGGTTGCTCATAGGATTCCTGGTGCTGTGTGGGATTTCTGCTCCGGCAGCTCGCCCTGAGGGACTCCTTATGATAGCAGCCCAGAAAAAAAACTCTCTGAGAGTCAGAAAGGTTCCCAAACCAGCATAAGTTAGGAGATGGAGATGACGTAATACTGGGAGACAGGTCCAACGTGGTTGGTTGGATCGTCTGGATTTCATCCTTTCAGAGTAAAAAACAGCAGACACACTTCAGAGTGCCAAAACATTTCCACTTCTCTCTAACAGGCCTGTCACTGTAACTTCCAAATATAGAAGACAAATTGTGCCTCGTGTTGCTAAGATAAAAAAAATCTTTAGCATAAACCAATTGATGATTAGTTCATGCTGAATTATTCATTTATCTATAAAATTCAGAAATGGCAATAATTAATCCACCATGGGATCCTAAGGAAATATCATTTCTGTAAAAATGATCAGTGATAGTTTGTCTTTTAGAAATTATAGTCCTTTAAATCTACACGCTAAGATGACTTTCAAGAAAAACTGTTGGATAGGTGTCTGAATTTATAAATGTTAGTCAATAACTGTGAATAAATGCAGGGTTTGTAATTTTTTTCTTATTGTCAGCTCATAGATGTGACATCTGTGACGTCTTTGCTGAAATGTTTTTCAGTGGTTAGCAGGTTGTGTTTCCTGCTTCCTCTTCTCCTCCTTTAAAAGTGGTTGGTGAAGAACTCTCAGGTTTGTTGCTGCCACCTGGTGGTCAGGAGTGTAACAGCTTCATCAGGGCCTGCAGATTTGTATTTGTAAATTTGTACTTTTATTTCTGATAAGTTCTTCTTTCATATAACTGATTATTACAAATCTTACATGTACTGAGTTACATTTACAAATGCATAACTTTTAATGAAAAGTTATCTTCCTTTAAAGAAATGCCTTAAACTACGTACAACACGATTCACACAGCTCAGCACATGTCTAAAACTGTTTTTACACATGTTGAAAAATAATTAGACCACATAGAAAACCTATTCTAGGTATTCCATAAAAGCATAAAACAATATTAGAGTTTTGTGATTTTTTCTTCTTTGTTTCCAAAGACTGTTTCAAATTATATTTTACCTTAACTCTAAAAAGCTTTACACTTTTTTGCCTTCAGATTGTCTCACTGCTGTAACTCCTCCCTAGTAAAACTGGGTGACTCTGAATGGAGCAAACTGAAGATTCAAGGAAATCAGCTGCTTTCCTTAGAGAGACTCTTAACAATCAGATATCTTGTGATGACTCGAATCCATCCACACTCTGCTTTAAAAAAATGAACCTGTTATTCGTTCAAAGTCACACTTCTAAATGAATGATTTTAGCATAAAAAATGCTAAAATCATTAGCATAAAAAATGCTAAACCTGTTTTGTTTTGTGTTTAGAATTTCCTCTTTGACCATAAAGAAAATGTAACTGAATGGAATAAAAAGGATCATTTTTGTAAGTTAAAAACACTGATGTGTCATGCTAAGTGTCCAACAGGCACAGTTTTAATTTAACACAAGATGTGACTCGTTTGATTTGAATGTTTGATGAAAACATGGCATCAAGGATGACATTCAACTGAGTCACTGTTATCCAGCAGCCCGGAAAGGAAGAAAGGAGCAGGGGGCTACTGTACAGAACAAAAGACTCGATGCGTGGAACTGCGCATGAGTGCCACGGCCACGCACGTGCTGTGAAGACGCTCCATGTCATGAAGCCTTTCTACGTCAGCTGCCTTTTAAAATGACTCTGATTACATCCTGATTAGCGCCTCCCACGCACCGGTAGGTGGACTCTGACCGGGAACGGGACGTAAGGAGGATGAGGAGGGCGGTGGGCGATGAAGACCCCCCCCCCCCCCGCACTTTTGTTGCATCAGCATTAAAGCAGACAAAGGATGCTGAGGATGTCACCGCTGCTGGCTGTGCTGTATCACTGCATCAGTGGCAGCATCACTCCATCCTTCAGCATGTCCACTGCAGAGGTCAGGCAGCAGCCATCATCCATCCCTCACTAACATCAGTGAACTAGCACAACCGCGCATGCACATGCGATCCGTGCGCGCGCACACACATGCATGGTTTTTAATTCCTTAACAAAGTGAACAAAGGTGCTTCAAAAAGCAATGAAGCCACATTTCAGATGCATCAGTAAAGATAAAACTACTGAGAAAGAAATTATCAATTATACCCCCCCCCCCCCCCCACACACACACACACGCACACTCCAACTGACAACATGATGAAGCTGACGAGGGGACTGACGGAGCCACGCTGCACCATCCACACATGACAATGCAAGACGGGCGCATCTTTTTGACAGTCATGGCTTATAGCTGCCCTTAAAAAGAGCCTCTGTCTGAGTGTCTGTGATCACCGTGGGCGTGGAGACCTGCTCCACATCTGCTTTAACTCCGAAGAAGACGCAGCGGTGAAAATAACGCTCCAGAGAGCTTTATTTTGGAGGGGAAGGAGCGGAGTAAACCCGCCGGAGCACACCAGGTTCTGCCCTTACGCAGCAAATACAGCCTTCAGTCCTGCAAGTGCGCGTGCGTGTGTGAGCACACAAGAAAGAGGAGTGCGTGACATGCACTGCATTTTAAAAGCTAATATTTACAAAATAACAGTAAATCAGTGTCTGGGTGAACTTGGAGGTTTCCTAACTGCAGGGTCTGGGTGTTCAGCATCTGCTGATCCGGGATCAGCAGCGCATCTACTCCAGAATCAGAGGAAAACCGGCCGCCTCACGGAGGATTGACTCAAAGCATAACAGGATGTGGTACTGAGTAGTGTTTCACTCCTGAACCCGCGTTCACACCCCTACACATTACACCCGTCCATATTCGCACCGCACACCAAGCTTTCAATATTTGCGTGTGCGGTTTTCCCTCTTCTATTTTTTTCTTATTGTATAAGTGAATTTTTTTTCCACAGAAGTAAAGAAAACTCGCGTGGTTCGAGGCCGCACTTATGCAAGTTTGCAACTCGGTTTCGGCAGCATCAACAATGCATTCTGAGGCTGAGATTAGGAGCAATCTGGCACATAGAGAGACCCAGGGAAGAAGGCGTGAATGGACGCGCAGCCAGCTTACCTTTTACTTTCTATTCCTCTGCTATTCCAGCCCTTTTGTCCGTTTCCCACATAAGTTCTTTCACATGATGGCTCGCGTTGTCGTTTCCTCAAAGCCTCTCGGTTGCAGAAGGTGAGTTCTCTTCCAGTCGCCGCAACTAGCCTCTTTTTTTCTTTTTGTCGCTCAGACGAACAGCGTAAAAAATAAGAAAACAACCCCGTCAGTAATTCTACGGTCTGTTGTGGACGTGCGCGCGCGCGCGTGTGTATCCCTGTGCGTCGTGTGATCCTCCGCGGCGTGCCGCTCCGTCTCCGCTGTTTGTTACACTCAACTGGAACGCCTCCTCTCACTGGCTACATTGTTGACATTCGTACGCTGACGTCACCCCACTCCCTCATTCACAACATCGTAGGCGCGCGCTGCGTTGCGTTGCTGTGGGCGGGAAGCGCGCGCGTACTCCGTGGAATGACCGCAGTAGAGCTTCGAGAATCGCCCTGCTGGCCGCGAAATCAAATCCCACCCCTCGTTTTCAGCGCGACCCCCCCACCACCACTGACCCCTCCTCTTCCTCCAGAGGGAGCGTGACAGCAAACGATGACACAATGCATTTCACTCTGTTTACATGCTGCCAGTACCAGGAGGGCTACCAGCTGAAATATACCACTACTGATACTATTATATAATAATAGTTGTTATTATCATCATCATAAGTAGTTATACTATTACTGCTTCATTTAACAGCTAAATGCAATAAACTGAATTAAAGAGATTAAAACCGGTTTTGCTTCAATGTAAATACAAATCTAGTTCATTTTAACAGATGTTTACAATGCAAGCATGGCTCTGATTTATTTGATGCAAAAGTTACTGAGAGTTTTTTTCATGTGTTTGGTGTAGGTGTAAATCATTTCAGAAGCAGCCATGTTTATTTTGTGTTTCTGATTATTCTTCTTTCATGATAAACTAAAGTCAGCAGGGTTGGAGGGTGAAATTGTTGCTCGATCATCTAGAACCTGGTGGAGCCGACTGCTGAAGGATATTTTCTGCTTCAACTCATAGCCATATATAAATATATAATTTTTGATTAACATTTTTATATTTAAAAATATTTCTTTATTTTAGTTTTGATAATTTCGACCGACCTAATTCTGTTAATGCAGAGCCACAAACTGACCGCTGTTCCAGCTTTCCTGCAAGAGAAACATCTTGACCAGGGAAAGCTGGTGAGTGTCTGAAGTCATAGTCCGAAAGTCTCTTCTATTGAATACATTCTGTGCTATTGTTAGTACATTCATATGGAGATAATAAGATCCCCTCATCGTTGATCTTGAGAAGCATTTCTTTGGCTGTTCATAGTAGATCCGTAACAAGTATATTCCAGGGGAAACAACTGGAGGACATATTTGATGTTCAGATCTCAGAGCTTTGAGCTGAGTGCAGACGTGGTTCTGGTATTTATTCAATATGTTCTTTTGGTTCAGCTGGAGTAGGTGGTTTCTAAGAGAGCTAATGAGATCATTTGTGGATCTGTAGATCTACTCAGCCTTTCTGTGAGGCTCTAGGTAATGCAGAGCTATGTGGCTTTTTGTTTATTTATTGTTTTATTTCCAAAAACAAGGACATAGTGATGCACACATTTCTAAAAATCCTTCCTGACTACAGAAAGGATTTTCACAGTGCTTGTATCTTACATCTGGAATCTAAGGAAAATATTTGGAATCTGTTCTTTTTTGGTTTTAGGAAGTTTCACAATTAGTTTTTAATATGCTTTAAACTAGTTAAAGGAAGCTTAAAAAATGTTGTTGATCTGTTAATTTAACTTTCTATGTAAAAGAAAACACTAACAATGTGATTTAACTTCAAGGACCTCATCATATTTTAGATTTTGTTTTTTATTTTTTGTTTTCAGCCTTTTATTCTTTTTCTTTGCTCAACACTAAGATATATATTTTAAAATAATTACCAATACCACACACTCAAAGGAAATCGGGTTAATTTTATAAGGTGATCAGGGGTTTGGAAAACCCACAAAATGTGCATATCTGAGCATGCTGAAGAAAAACAACATTTACAGAAAGGAGAAAAATAGCAAATCACAGCATGGATACAAATACTTTCTGAGCAAATCAAAAGATGCCAATAATACACAAGATTGGATATTAGACAGAAACATTTCCAATCTGTCCAAGATTGATCTTATTATCATAATTGCACTAAATAAATCCTTCTGTTTTCATCATTCTTTCTCAAATATTCAGCCAGTCTTCCTGAGCTGTTTCCTGCAGCATGTGGAGCAGGTCCAAGTCATTCCTACACTCGACTGGTTTTCCTGGAAGCGAAGAAAGTGCTACATGTCGTGCAAATACAAACATGTTGTTATTGGAGTTAGAGAAGAGAGCTTTATTTGTTTTACTGGTGGAAATCAGCATCAGTTTCTATAATCCTATAATCTGCAGCCATTTGTCTAAAATCTCCTTCTGGTAGATGGTAGGTGTTTGACATGGCATTACCTGAACTACTCAGTGTAAACATCTCTTCTATTTAATCAGGGTAACATTTGAAACAAAAACAAACAACTAACCTTCCTCTAACAAGATATATTCACATGGAAGCTAAACTTTATTTGATTTTTGTTATTTGACAGCAAATGTTATTGCTGCATCCGACTGAACAAAACTAAATGTTGTTCCAAACAGAAAGATGAAACAGAGGAGTTGATTGTGGCGACTGGGCCAAAGTTATGTTTCACTTCAGGTTTTCAGTTTTCTGATGTCAAAACAAGCCAAGTAAGAAAAGAGAAATGCAAATATGTTCGTGTTTCATAATCTGGAGTATGCAGCTCATTTGAAACACCATTTGAAGGAAGCATGTTTTTGTTGAGTGGAGCTCACATGTTGTTTGAACAAGGAAACACTCACAAGAGATGTTTTAATTTCTAAAGTAGGAAACTGTCCTGGGGGGGGGGGGCATGTAATTATGAATTATCATCATCGTGCAGCAGACAGCTCGCTTCTCTTAGCAATGCTCACTTTTCTCTGGATGTTCCATGACTGGTGCTAAGAGAGCAGCTGCATAACGTATTAAACTGGCAATTTGACACGGAGCCTCTGCTGACATCAAAACAATTCTGCTAACAGGCTTTTTACTATAAGCATGAAGAGGACATCAAAGCGCAGAGGAAGTGACAGAGTCATACTGCACTTTCAATCGTATGCAAGGATAGTGAAACTGACACCTCACAGCGATCACTCAGGAAATGCAATAAAAATATTCATTATTTTCCCTTTGATTCAGTTTGTTACCAGGAGTCGGAACAGGATAAGATTTGCTCAATGTATGTAGGAGGCTTTGGTTAAAACATTTGGATGCTAGAGCCACCATCATGTGGTTTGTTTCACAGCTCTCTCCAAACAGATTAACTTCACATGACGACACAATATCAATGGAAAAAAAGACACCAAAAAACTAAATATTGATGACTGTATCCAGCTAGCGACAAATCTTTCTATTTCGAAATATTAGTGTTCTATTGAAGCTCCAGTGAAGAAATAAAGATGGATAACAAGAAATTTATGTCAGTGTACACACCTTTAATAGCATTAGATATGTTGTTTGGTCTCCACTAAACTTACCTTGTCACCTGAAATAAGCTGGATGTAAACTCCACTGGTAATTTTAAAAAAATGAGATGGTTTAATGTTTACTGTAGCACCTCATCAGCCCATATTCTGTTTATCTTATAACATGGGACGAATCTCCGTTGATGAGAGGGGATTTTTCCAGCTGCTAATGCTGCAGTGAGGTGCAAAAAATATAAAACAAATAAAAACCAGACAAACTCTGAAGTGCTTTAAACATGTTTTATTGATAAGTATGAATGCAGTTGTCTTTGCAAAATTGTTTAAAAACTGATGACAGTATTTGTTTAAAAACAAACAAAATAGCCAGTCCCTTCTTTGTTTAACAGTGTTTTACTTTCTTAACATGATACAAACTATCTAGTTAAAGAAGTAGTGGAATAACAAAAGTTTTTCACTGCTCACCAACATCAGAAAGGATATTACAAAATCCTTGAGAGTTTTGTTTTAAGCATATCAAAAATGTTCCAAACCCTTATCTCATAAACATTTGAACCTTTATTTTTGTGTAACATTACACCTCATGAGCATATTAGGTACTTTTCAATCAGGATTCAAGTCAAAGCACCAGATTCATATTTGATCTAATAAATTAAATCTATTCATTTTCTAATGAATTCTTGCAGGGTCCTGTAAGGTCTAATGATCACCTTGAATAAATGACTGATCCTGGACAAGTCTGGTCCATCACAGAAACAAAACTAAAACATAGAAAGGCAACATATAGTCTAATGGGTTAAATTTAGCTAGCACTTGGTAAATTACTTTGATGAAAACCTGCTGACAGGTCTAGGCTGTAGAAAAAAGACACAGTAACATGTCCTGGACGACACCATCTGTTGTTTACAAGCACTGCCAGCCCACCTCCTTTACTTTTGCCAGCCATCTGAACACAACGGATAAGTAAGGGCTCTGAAGCCGAAAGCAGAAATATGTCAGCATGCTATTAGACTGTTGTCATCTAGCACTTAGAGATTCCTACTATGTTAACTACTTCTATTGGTTTACAAACATAACTTTACTAACATGACCGTTTAATTTGGAATAACCAGGGTATTTGTTGCAAATACAAATTCATTTTCTAAGAATTGGTGGATGTTTTATTTTGGAACAATTGTTCAATTTTATTATTTCTTTCTGAACACCCCCTAAAAAATTACTTTTGTCCTTACTTCCATCTCAGGGGTTTTAGAACAGATGATATTCCCTGCAGATTAGTCTCATGTGCAACATGCTCTGTTTCCAGATTTATACACTGGAAATGCAGACCCCTTTCTTAGTATTCAAACCAATACATAAATAAAAATATTAGACAAGTAATTGAGAGAAATACTGTAGGTAAACCCACTTAAATATTTTTCTGGAACAACCTGTATTCTGATATAGACTGAGAACACACATAGCTATTACCAAGAAAATTGTCTGAAAAAAAGTTTAGGTGGTGTCTTTAAAAACATGTAAACACAAATGTTGCATGTTGTGTTTATTCACTATCATCTAAAATGTCTAATTTCAATTCACTATGTTCCTTTTCCTGTATTAAAACTGAAACATTATTCCTCCATTTTTAGGACTGAACTAAAATTAAAAGTTTTTGGTGTAAAATTAGTATTGTTACAACGACAGGGGTGGAGGGGATATCTTATTACCTACTAGAATAAATACAATTAAGATATTTGGCTTAAAGCCTTATGTGAAGACTTTGAATTGTAAGCTTGTATCTTGTGTCCTTCCTATTTGTCATTATTTTTGTTACCCTCTTAACTAGAATGTTTTACTATCTTTGGTTAATGCTAACGTCTCAGAACTAACCAAACAAACAACTACGGAACTTATATTATCTGAGGAAAAGTCGTTAGCGTCCCGAATGAAAGATATAGATGCATCAATCGGCACTCAACTTGATACTATTGATGTCGCACTGGGCGATTTAAAAGCCTCTGTTGGCTTGTGGAGAGCCCCCTATCGCTGCTCTCCAATGGCGGGCTTGGAAAATCGCATCGAGGAGGCTGAGGGGAGAATCTCCGGGACTGAGGACGAGGCCGCATGGCAAAGTTATTTGAGCACCTGCAGTTAAAAATAGATGACCTGAACTATGAACCGTGGCCGTCGTAAAAATTTAAAAATCATTAACTCACCAGAGAAAGTAGAGGGCAGCACTCCGCTAGTGGACTTTCTCCAAAAAATGTTACCGACCCTGGTTGGTTTACCAGCTAATCCTCCAGCATTGGAGATCGAACTTGCCCACAGGGCTTTAGCTCCCGCTCCAGCCCCGAGTAAGCCACCAAGTAGTATCCTGGTTCATTTCTCGCACAGAGGCTGTTCTTAATGCAGCAAAGAAGAAGCGTCACATCTACCATGGCGGTTTTCAACTGAGATTCTACCCTGATCTGTCCGCGGAGGTCCTGAGGAGGAGACGAGAATTTGGTTGCTGTAGTGAAGGCTCTGACCCGCTGCGACAAATACCGTGCATTTGCCTATCCGGCTCACCTCAGATGCCTTCATGAAGGGCGAATCCACTTTTTCGATACTCCTGAGGCTGTCGCTGCATTTCTGGACTCTCTTAAATGAGGTATTATTTTTAGTATTCATTCTTTTTCCCTACTTTGTTTAGAAAAGTTGGAGGAGGACGGACTTTATATCCACGCTGGGACAAATAGAACATAGTTTTGGGCTGCCATATCATGGCATTCCCTTGGCCCCATAGTTGATGGGTGCGTCACTGCCAAGCACTACCGAACCATTCTGGAGGACCATGTGCATCCAATGGTTCAAACATTGTATCCTGAAGGAGGTGCCATGTATCTG
>JAUZNJ010028196.1:0-16250 GCA_034780135.1 Jordanella pulchra
GCTGGTGACATTTACAAATCCTTGTCCCAAAGCTAACATTAACATGCTACTTTTTTCTGCTAATGCTACCATGCTAGTTAAGTTCATTGACCTTTTCGCTCAATCAAATAACACACATTTCGAGAGAACATGTTTCCAACCCCTTATAAAAGCGTCTGGCTTAGTTAGTGAATGAGTGAACAATCTGAACACAGCCTGAGGGAAACTGTATCTGTCTCATTTTTTACAAGTAGTAATTCACAGTTTTAGTAAAAATGTTTTGAGGCATTTATTCAATTAAAAAACAGGACTGTACAAGTTGTTTAAAAACAACACACATTACTTGCAAGTCTACAATTTTCACCACACGCTGCTTTACTTGTTTTTTTTTTTTGTTTGTTTTTGCCACATTTTTTTCTTAAAATATATATTTGATATCTGCAAATTTATTTCACAGTAATATACAATCTAAGTGCCTTTGGGAGTAAAGGGGACTTGTGTGCTGATGGTTTTTGAAATCCAGTTTGGTTGACCAGGCTAACGGTGACAAAATATGTTAAATGAGGAGGGGAAGAACTGCTAAAAGGGGAAAGGAAGTAAAGGAAATATGCATATCTTTGGTAAAAGGAATGCTCCCATAATGCCACAATACAGACTGACCAGCCAATAAGGCAATTAATAAAAATGAATAATTGAATCTTCCCTCAAGGGAAATGTCAAAGTCCAACTGAAGTTTAATCCATCCCTCCTTGATCTGTTACTTTAATTTTGAGGGATCGTTGGGAGGTAGGAGAGAGTGTAGGAAGGGTTTACAGGTGACACAGTGAATTTAATGGTGATATCTGAAAGAAACTTGACTATCTGGCTGCTAGAAATTCTCCTTCACAGTTGAAAACACACCATACTCAGGGCGAGGTTCCTTTAGACAATGGATCTGGGATGGATCTCTCCCATAGCCTGATATTGATGTTTTCACGCAGTGCTAAATAAACCTCACACAGATCAATGCCTTGTTTACTGTCCCACTAAGTGTCAGTGTGAGTTCTAGCTGTCTGTTTTGGGCAGATAACAAAGATGTACATAAGTTGCTCCTAATCTCGCCTCTTGTTTCGTCCACCTCTTCCACCACCAAATCCCTTTTTGCCTCCATCCTTTTTAGTCTCTGCTCTGTCATTTCCCTCGGGCTTGACTTCTTCCACGTACTCAGTCTCTTTGCTCTCTCCGTTGGCCTGGCCACTGGAGTGGCTGCTGGGCAGCGCTAAGTAGGGGTGCTGTGGCAGAGTTGGGGAAGGGGACATAGAGTTGGTGACCAGTCCCTCCACTTGAGCTCCCGCTGCCCCGTTGGACAGGGCTCTGTACTTGAGGCGGAGCTTGTGGGGAAGAGCAGTGCCTTTGACCTCTGCTTGGTATTCGCTTGGCAAACCGCCAGCTCCCTCTGCTTTCTGGTGGTAGCTGCTGATGTCTGAGGAAGATGATGAGGGGGATTCATCATCGGTGGAGCCCTCTTTGTCAGAGCTACGCGGGTCTCCGTCACTTGATGAGGTGTCTTTAGCAGAGGAGATCTCCTGATAGAAACCATCAGGTCGGGGACCTCCTTCATAGGTGAGAACTGGGGGCTCTTCATCCAGTGTGCTGAGGTAGCCATTGTGCTGTATGAAAGACTTGCTCTCCTCACTGCTAATAAGCTCAGGGGCGAAGGAGTTCTGTTGACTCTCTGTGTGCTGAAGACTGTTCTCCTGAGCCACGTAGCCGTACGAGGGAAGGTTATCATGTGGCATTTGGGCACTGTGATCATTGTACCTTTGCTGGAGCTTCTCTGAGGACTCGTTGTGATCATCCATGTATTCATACTGAGGTGAATCCATTGTCTTTGTCCTCTCTAGCTTCTCTGCAACCTCAGAGATGGTTACTGAGCAGTCAGAGTACTCTGAGGGTAAACTGTGCTGGATGTGCTGCGGTGGTCTGCTCTGATGGGACTGCTGGTCCTCCAGCTTCTGGTTCTCCATGGGGTAACAGCCACTGCTGGAACGGTACAAGATGACACTCCTCTGTGCAGAGGGGGCCTGAGGAGGAGGACCGGTTGTCTCCATGTGGCATTGCTGCTGTTCCTGCTGATGATGCTGGTAGTCTCTGGCAATGTCTGCTACTGTGGTGTTTTGCTGGTGAGGGGTAACCAAAGTGGTGTTGCCACAGTAAGCTCCATTTGCTATCCCATTGGGGATTCCGTTGGGTATCCTGTTGCTTTCCATTCCAACCATCTCCATGCCTAAAGGCTCCTTTTTTATGTTGTAGCCGATGGGGTCAGGACTATCTCTGGAGGAACCATCAGACATATCAGACACAGAGCCCAGAGGGGAGTACTTATGGAGCATGCTGTGGCGTTCACTCCGACTGGACTGTTCAGCTTCAGACGAGTCAGAATTCAGCATCACCTGGGACGCACTGGAGTACCCGCTGCTGGAGTGGTAGGCGTTACTGTTAGGGGTGCCGTTGGTGCTGCTCCCATTGCTACCTGGGTTTCCATCTGCGACACTGTTGGAGATCTGCTGACTTTTCTCCATGTAGGACGATGCACTGATGAGACCAAAGCGCAGTTTGAGCTGAAGGAGTTCTGTCTTCAGACGAACATTTTCCTCGTTTAGAGCCATGACGCGATTCTCCAGCACCATGTCATTGAGGCGACGCTTCTCCCTCGAACGCTTTGCCGCCTCATTATTTTTCCTTCGCTTTTCCCAATAAGAGGCATCTTTTTTCTCATCAGAAATGAACTCTCGCTTGCGACGTGAGGTCACGGTTGGTTTGGAGCCTTTGGGCTGGCGGCTGATCCGCGCTGAGCCATCGGGATCAGGGGAAGGGAGGCTGCCATTGTATGGCGAAAATGCTTCAACTTCCATAGTGCTTTGATTAGTGTTGTTTTGGATATGAAGAGTGAGACTTTCCATGTTTTCTCAACCGAGGGCCACAGTATGACCCTAGTGAAGGGCAAAGGGGGACTTTGGAGATCGTCAAGCTATATGAGCCTTCTACTTTGTTGGTATGATTTGACCTATGTGGCTGGGTCTGCAAAAAATTCTGGATGAGGTATTTGTGCTTGTTGAAATGACTGCCTCATTGATTTCTCTTTCTTATCTTCACAAATGTCAAAACGTTCAAGTGTCTAAATTAGCCAAAAATATTAAAAAGAGTTGAAACTCTACAAAAACTTCAGACATTGAAGTAGTGTACTGAAAAATGAAAAAAAAAAAACAAACAGGAAAAAAAGGTTGAGGGTTGAGTAGAGGGATTTTCAAGCTGATTCTTCAAATAGTTGAGTCAGTCTTTAACAGAGAAGTGGAGCCTTTCTAGTTACTGCTCTGATTCTTGCTGTGTCTTATGCAGGATGTAGGTCAATACTTCTTCTCCGGGGTTATTTGAGGCATTGGCCTTTAACTGGGTTACTGAGGCTGCATGAAAGAGAAGAAGGGAACAAGAGACAAGAAATAGTTAGTTGAACTGCAGAAGAAAAAGAATCTGATGTGACATTTATTTAGAAAAAGCAGGTGTATGTTTGAGGCGTGAAGCTGCCTATTGTCCTTCACTGGGTACAGGATTTCGTTGTTTCTAGCTAATCCCTTAGTAGATACAGAAAAGATAAGTGCAACAGACACAAAAACATGTGAAAGCATGTTTTAAGAGGCTATCTTAAACATGTGCAAATGGAGCTGCATCTGCAGAACTCTGTTACAAGACAAGGAGTGAAATTAGCTGACCTAGTGCAAGCTCTGCAGAGACAAACTAGTAAATGCTGAGGGAGGACCGACCGGATTATTGTACAGCTGACAGTTTACTATGGTGCACGAAGAAAGTAACAGTTTGTGCTGTTTCTGATTTTTTTTTTTTTGGCCTGAGGAAAGCTTTATCATAACAACATCTAAGTTTCTCTGATAGCCTTTGCAGTTTCTAAGATTACAACACATTAAACTGGGCTTCCTCGTGTCATCTGAACATTGCAGTTAAGCAGGAAGCCTTTTCCACCCATCAAGTTTCACCATGAAATTAAAAACAATACACCACAAACGGATGTTGACAGCGGGCCTGGGTTATGTAACAGCTAGATCTGCTCTCATTCCCTTAGTGCTCTCGCTGTGCGATGTTATACAGTTCGTATGCAGCAATTAATTACACATCACAGCACTGAGCCCTGCAGTGCCGCGTGAACATGAAGACATCCTTTTATGACAGAGAGTGAATGTAATCTAGGTCAATGTGTCTCTGATTACAAAGAGTGTGGCTTTGCTTTGTTGCCACACGATTTGAATTGGAGCTTAAATTATACTTTTTTGCAGAAGGAATGTTTCGGTCACGATAGCCTCTTAAAACATGAAGTGATTTTACCAGCTGTGAATTGAATTGAGTCCCAATTTTAGCTTTAATGGACACAAACAGAAAGAGAAACATAAAATTACAGATAACCGCCTTAAAAGGTTATTTAGGAAAACCAACATTAAATCTAAAAACACTGTTAACTCTGTTTTATCTCCATGCTTGCAGAAGAACTTCGGGAAAATGCAGAAATGAACCAATAATTGAATCAACTGAGTTTTCCACATTAAGGTTTGCTAAAAAAAACAAACAAATAAAGTAATGTTTTATCTATTTCATTAGCTGCATAAAATGTAAGAAATTGCAAAGTTTTAAGTCTATAAACACATCAACCTAAAGGCTATGGTTGGTAACACTTTTTAAAAGTTAAATGGAGAAATAAAATCAAGTTAAGCTTTGGTTTATCTGTGGATTTTTTTATTTAAGGTTGAATTCAAAACGACTTTCTCCAATAAAAAAATGTTTAATTGTCCTTAATCTGGTGTCACACTGTTTCATATCTTGCAAAGTTAGTAAAATTGAAAAACAATTATATAAGTCGGAGCAATTTAGGCATATTCAGCGTTAGTAGTAGGTCATGCAGTCGGGTCAGCTTTCAGTTTCAAGCATCCAGCATGATGACGTGAGGGAAGGTATTCTTCTGGTTTAGCAGGACATTAGGTTTGTATTGCCTCAGTTCTGTATTAGTGTTTCACATGTGTTATGCTGTACTTATTAATGTCTCTACATGTTGGAAAAAACCTGCAGCAGCCTGGATCAGCTGGTGGTCGAATTATTTATGGATAAATGCGTAATAAACAGATGCTAGAACTTTCTTTACTCAGGACACTGGTTACCATCTCTTAGACAACTAATCAATCTCAAACTTTTTTCATTCCTAATATACACAGAAGAATATTGGTGGATATTCAACACAATCCATGGTTTCATGTTAAATAACTAGTTTAGCTAACTTGCTCTATTTTTACATACTTATCCAATGTGGAATTGAACCGTCTCTACTTAATCAGCATTTAACTATCGGTTAAGTTCTAACCAACCTGTCCATGTAATTTGACTGAATCTCTGTTATGTGCCTTGAATTGACAAATGTTGTGAATTGGCTATATAAAAAATGAATAAAAATGAAACTAAACTCAATTTGTTTCAGAGCAAAAACACCAATATTTAAGGTTTAGATGCAGAAATAGTTTTTTTTTTTAAGAAGCTGCTCTCTGTGGGCAGCTGTTAGCAGTCTATCCCAGATAATGACAGCAGACTGTAAAACAAGGCTGCACTAAAAATACCTGAAAACTGTCTTCCTTTAACTACGCCTGAAGGAAAACCAGTAAAACATATAATTGTGATCCTAGTACTGAATGTGGCAATCACCATATTGATTTAAATTAACCCACAATTTACTGACTTTGGGATATATTTTCCATTATTTAATTCTGCTGCAATCTGCGAGCCTAAGCATCTTATTCGCTAATAAATTTACATCAGATGAGGTCATTGAGGGTAGAGCCAGCCTCTCTTACATCCCAAGTATATTTTTAGAATGGAAAAAAATATATGAATGGTACTTTAAATATGATATTTTACTACATATAACATATAAGCATTACTTTCTGTTCACAACATTGCAGGTGTTTTATTACTAAGAAGGTTATGATTTTATAGATTTTGTTGGCCTTTAATAAAATTAGTACAGTAGATCTAACAGCACAGAAGTGTTTCGCAGTAACTCGTCATCCAGGCTTCCTCAGCTTCCTCCAGTGTCAGTGACCCCGTTACATAACCCCTAATTTATCAAGAGAAAATAAGACACTGAAAAGCCTAAGAACTCCTTTGGACAAAAAGCTGTATTTTGAAAAGCTTATAACTCAGAAGTGTCCTTTTATATCTTCTGCATTCAACACAAAGAGATTGGAACTAAATCACAAAGAACGATGTGGAAAAATGTAGGCTGAAAGTCTCCGCCCTCTCCGATGTTGGATAATTTTCATCAAGAGCGAAGAAGAGAGAGGCAGTGCTCAAACAAAGGCAGACGAGAAGAAAGCACGCATGCACACGTCTCTCCGCTGTCCCACTGACCTAGAAACAACGCAAAGCAGTAAACACTCCTCCTGTCTTTGACGGTGTGTGCCTCTAAATAGGTCAGTGGGACTGCAAGGGAGGGGAGAAGCAGGAGAGCATTAGAGTGTACGCTAAAAATAGTGATAGAGGTAAGGCGGGGGGGGGGGACGCAAAAGGGAGAGAGATCTGGTGACAGAAGGAATTCAGTTAGTGGACATGAGAGGAATTTTACAGACTCGACTGCAGTAGGATGAAACAAGGTGATCTTAAATATGTAATCTGCATGGACATAAGGTGGAGTGTTGTTCTTTATGCAACACCAACATCCCAATCACTGGAGAGAGAGAGAGCTTGTTACACCTTCACCCAACGCATTACACCAGAAATCAATGGCAGATGGGGAAATTATAACCAGAGATAGCACAACGGCATTGACGTCATGGCACACACCCATCTCTGCAGCCAAATTCACTTCCAGGCTCCATCTCAGGACTGCTCTGGGAGGGGCTGGCGTCATGGCTCATCGCCTACGTGCTCTGAATTTTCTCCTGGCGAGGAGCAAAGCTTGTGTAACATATTCATATTACAAAGCAGCAGATGCTACAGGTTTACAGGCTGACCTCAGATACCTCTGTAGACTCAAGAGATAAGAGCTTGGGGCATGGCGCATTGTGTAAATTGTCCTTTGTGAGCTTAAAAAGAATGACTCAGTTTGAGCTGTTTCTCTGTGGTTTCACAGAGGAAAAACACCCCCCCCCCCGCCTCCCCATCAAGGTAGTTCTGAGCCACTTGCCACTCTGTGGAGGAATGCTTCACCCCTGACCCTGTGCGAGGGAAGCATGGGTAAGACGGCACAACGTCCTCCTCCCCCTCCTCCATGCTTAAAACGATCCGACAACACACGCGGAGGAGGCCCCAACTAAAAGCCTCCATTTTTTTGTTGTTGTTTTTTTTTGTCTCCCCCCCCCCCCACACACACACACACACACACACACTGCTTTTGTGTCAAACAAAACTTAGGAGACAAGAATTCCCTGGCAGAGACTAAGCTGCATATGACAATGTGCCGTTCAAGAGCATGTGGTTACTTATTGCAAAGAGAAGGGGACAGAATTTTAAAGCATTTTTTTCATCAGTTCAACTGGATTTCAAAAGAAGACATTGAAAGCTTGGTTGCAACAGGAACAAAAATCACTAATCTTTTGTAATCCAGAGCCTCAGCCACACCAAAAAAAAAGTAGTCCACCACTTGCCCTGCAAACGTTGTGTCTCTCCTCCTCGCCCAGATCCAGGACTGACCTACATTCAGAGAGCTGGCTGGGACAGAGTGCGCAACGCTCCCACTATGTAACCAGACCGACTGGCAGCAGCCGGATTCACCAGAGCTTTGCCTGCCCTCACCAGACAGGAGTTTCCAATGCATTGCATCACAAGTCTGGAGGCTCTACTGCTAACTTTATGACAAACCCAAACCCAGACCTCAGGAAAGGTCTGCTGTAAAACCCAGTAAAAGGCTCAATCTGGTTCATCCTGTTGCTATATGTTTTCTGGTTGAAGAACAGAGGCAATCGGGTTAAAAATAGCAGCAGCAGACAGTAAGCAGCTGTGTTACATCACTGCTGAAAGCATTTTCTAAAAACACATCTCCCACTGTGGAGATTTATCCTGTCTACGCTTTGGAAATTAAAAACTTAAATACGCAGGATTCAGCTGAGTTCCGAGAGTTTTTCTGTGCTTTTACAAGCTACAATATTAAAACTTTATGGTAGTTTTATAAACACTCTGGACATTTGAATACAAAACATTTACCTACTGGGGTTTTATAGTGTGTTTTATCAAAAAGCCATAAAAAAAACCTTCCTAGACAACCAGACAAAATCCTTCTGACTAGTGACTGTGTCAATGATTTATCGAGCATCTTTTCTAAAACCTTGATCTAAGTGGGCTTGGAAACTAACAAAAAGCTGTTAAATTGCCCTTTAATTCTTAGAAATGTTGGATAGGTTTAACTTTTTATGTTGTTTTCTTAACCAACCAACCGTAATTTATGATAATACCGTGGTAAATCAAAAATAAAAGATATCAGATATTACAAATATGTTTAAATAAGAGAAAACATGAAAAATAAGTAAGCTTATTTTTTTCAAACCCATAGAAAATAGAAACCATCTAATACTTTTGAAGACTGGGTAGAAACACTGAGTCAATCACTGGCCTCTACATTACAGGGGTGAGGTGTGACTTATTGCTTTTGCCTGCAGTGCGCCGTTGGTTATGTCATACTCTCAAGAAAAACTCTGTGCTTTAGTAAACAACCTATAACACTAACTAATAAGGACAACCAAGTGAGCAAAACTAAAGCTCTACTGGTAAAATAAGCACACAGTAATGACCAGTATTACCGTTTTTATTGAATAGATACCATTTTAAAAGCACAACAATTTTCATTGTCAGACTGTTTTTATAGTATAAGGCATTTCCAAAGGGAATTGAGAAGGAATCCAAGTGTTTAAGGTTTTTTTTTTTTTTTTTTCCTATTCCACTTGCAGTTAGTTTGATAAAAGAAGAATTTACAGTTCCCGCGTTAGATTTTTTGGAAATATTCACAGACAGTCAAAATATGGAAATTAAACCAAACAACTCATTTTTAATTAGGTAATGATGTGTTTAAACTACCTAGCAAGCTACAAACTGCTTAAGGGTGACTATCAGAGCAGATAGCCTGACTAATCAACACCTGTGCAATAAGCACTTTATTTATTTCAAACAGCAACAAAGTTGCTTTTTAACATATAAATTTTGATTTTAGCATGATGCATTTGCTTTTAGGATTTAGTATGAAGTTATATCTTCTTACACCATTTAATGAACACATTTTACACCTAATCGCTTTAAAATTTCTATATGAGTAAGTTATCTATAACATTGTTTAAGTCCAACAGAATCAAAACACTTTACATGTTAAATATAGCTTTTTTTATATACTAAACACCGATAACCCATCATTATTTTATCGGTTAAAACAATAGCTGCTGTTTTTCTTGTTTTATAGGCCAATTTTAGCAATTTGACATACATATTTTGTTACTGTATTTCCATGTATATACTCAACGTTTTCCTACAAAACGCATATAGTGGAGTCATCCAAAATAATATAAAAAATGATAAATATTTCGGACTAATTTGGGTTTAAAGTGAAGACGTTCAACATAAAACACAATTTGAATGGAATTGCACCAGAACAAGCTGCGGTTTCAATGAGCTTGGATGAACTAAACAAACAAGAGAGATAAATGAATAACTGAGTGGCTGTTTAATAAGACTGTAACGCGTAAAGCAGCATGCCACGTGTAGGACTTATTCTGGTGAGTGAATTAAGCGGACCCCAGCAGCTGCCCTTGTTCACTGCAACGCACCACCATGAGGGCTTTTACCTCGCCTTGACATTGAACACATATGCGCTCCCGTCTGATGATAAACAACATAAAAAACAATTGGAAAAAAAAACGGATTTTAACAAAAGTGTACACTGTGGCTCTCCAATAGGTCGTGTGTTACGTGACCAAAAAAGGGAAGCCGCATACGCCTCAGAAATCCCGCACATACGCGGGATCAATCCGGCGGCGCAGCGAGTCGCCATGTGAACAATACCCGACAACGAGCATCCCGTCCTTCCGTTGGTAAAACAGCTTTAAATAAAAGCCACAGTGGGTTTAAAACTCTCAGATAAAGACAAGGAGTCCACGGAGCAGTCAAAACATACCTTTCCGAGTCCCGGAGGAGGAGCAGCAGCAGGAAAAAAAAAGCTTCAGGCTTCCCCCGACACAAAAGCTGTCTCGCTCCCGCTTCCTCCTTCCCGTATTGTCCTTTTAGACGAGGAAACCTCCAGGAAAGGGGAAAATAGAGAGGAGCTGTGAAATAAAACTAAGTTTGAGCGAGTGGCTCCGTTCTGCTCGGTGTCGGATGAGTCACTGTTTCGGCTGGATGATCCTCTTGTCCTTTTTGGCTCTGGCTGCCTGCGCGTCGGCTGTGCGCTGCCGGACACTTTGCTCCAGTTTCTCCGGCTCCCCTGCTACAGATATGTGTTAGTAGGTCAGCGGTTGCATAACAGCTCTTACGCTGCAGAGTCACGTTTTTTTCGGTCCCAGTCTCTCTCCGCAGGAGCGCTACTGGCCCCTGTCTGTTTTTCCCCATCCGCACCCCATCTCTATGCTGCGCCTCCACTTACGGGAGTGGCTCGTTTTTATGAAAAGGGTATGAATGGGTAATAACACCTGGATCTTTGTGTTGGTTTTGTTTTTGTTTTATGTAGGCCGCAAGTGTACTATTTCTCCTTGAAGAAAAAAGCAAACTACTCACTAATTCTTTGGGGACTTTGAATCTTTGTGAAAAACCCACAAGAGCAAAATAAAAACGACTAAAAAACTGTTTGTATGTTTTAATAAAGGAATCGACATTTTACCTAATATGAAAAAAGATGACATTTAAAAAAAACTGGCACATTTATTTAAAGTTCTTATACCTACCGAAAATGATTTTAAAATCAATTAATCAAATAATTAATTAAAGCTTGTTAATAATTGGTTTATGTTGTGAACAGTTTTCCTCACCCTGCTAAATCTTTAGCTCTGCTTTAAAAAATCCTTATAAGGGATATTTATGTTTAATGGATGTTTTGGAACAAATAAAAAAAATTCAAATAGCTGTGGTTAAATTTAAACAATAGGTGAAATTATACCTGAGCATTTAAACAAAATAAAAAAATACCCCTCTCGTAACTTTAAACTTGTTTCCTGTGGTTTGCTTTCTGATGTTCCAAACTTGTGTTGTCATCTGTTTATATGCCACCTACAGCTCTTACCAGAGAATATTGTTGTTTCCATACACTGTATGAAAAATATTTACCTTACTTTTTTTTGTTACAGTCTGATATTAAAAGCTTAGCTTTGCCCTTTGAGGTCATTTCAGGCTGCCAAAATTGAGTGGAATTGCTAAATGAAGAAGAAAAGTTTTAACATATTTTTAGTTTTTTAATCAATATAGAAAAGGTGATATGAGGCTTTTAATGACTTCCTAACAGCCAAGACATTGAAGCTGATGAAATACACAACGCTGGATCTACTTGAAGATAGTTGCCCTATTAAACACACTGTTACCTTCTGTGATGTCACCCGAATACCCCTTAAAAATTAACCAAGATATCAGGAATATTATAGACTTCCACAAACCCGGGTCATCTTTCAAGGTGCCATGATCATTTGTTCAGACCTTTAATGCTCAGCCATGATCCAGTGTAGAAAAGCAAAACATTCTCTCTTAGAGAGGGAAGTGTTTTGATTTTTTACTAAAACAAACAATAAGAAGATGCTGGCTAAAACTGTCATTATATAGATTGAAAAAAACCCACCATGGATTTAAAGGCTATTCAATTAGGAAGAAATGACGCAGATAGCAGGAAGAAAAAAAAAGATATAAAGGGCAGCACTGAACCCCACCAAGCTGGATGCTAAGGCTTGAGCATCTGACTAAAACGATATAGACAAATTAGTTGCAAATGAGCACAAGGACAGTGAAGGAAATGTTTTGGAGGGGCTTCACACAACCCCCCAGAGCTAAAACAATGTCGGCCCATAAACCTGTTGAACAGGTTCAACGAGTTTCGGTCAGAATGAATGGGCCAAAATTGGGGCATTATATCATAAGAAACTTGTGGGAAAAAAGTGAAAATGTCTGATCTATTTCATACAGTTTATAAAGTAATATTACCAAACGCTAAGATAATATACGCATATAAAGCATTAGACTTCGTAAGGGACATCTATCCCTTTAAATTGGTGTTTTTGTTTTTGACTATAGCAGTTCTTCTACATGTAAGGTTCTTTTTTTTTGCAGAATAGCTTAAGTTTAGTCAGATAAGATGGAGAAAGTCTGTTTAATTTTTGCCTTGACAAAGGTCTTAATTGGTTTTACATCTGAACAGGGTTGTCCCCATGGATGAAATATAGCCCTGAATGGCCGCCACTGACCTGCTGGAAGATGAACATTGAGTATTACTTTAAAGCTCGTTTTATCTTCAGATCAGTTCTGTGCAGTTCGCCTGTCCTGTCTGAAATGATCACAGCATGATGCTGCCACCAATAATCTTTGTATGACGCTAGTGCAGTTTTAGTTAGTTGGTTTATGGCTGGTTAATTTATTAATGTACTTAATATGTAACTGTGTATTCCACAATTATTCAAACAAAGACGTCAGTTGAGGTGCAAAGCAGTTTATATCAACACCAACGTTAAGTATTTCTGCGAACTTCACAACTAAATTCTGGTTTTATGCAGTGGAAATATTTTTTTGCTTCACCATTGTTTTCTTACTTACAAGACAATACAAGATAATTCATCATCAAGGACAGAATTGTATTATTTTTACCAAAGAGAAGAGAAGAGTACATATTCTGTTTCCATGCAACTGCAGTTGCTTCATATCAAAAGCATATCTTTTTTTATTTTTGTTTCTCTAATGATATGGGATTTTTTTTTTTAAGCCTGTTGTTCTCAGCACGTTCTTGTTCCATAGTTCCTGTGGTCTTACACCAGTGGTGCTTGTAGAGGCCATCCCTTCCCCCATCTCTGTCTGCAACCACACACATGCACCAGCTCACCACATACACATCTCATTACCACCATTTCGGTGTTGGGGAAGCAGCAGCCTTGAACTTGTCTGGCTCCTCCTTCCTCTCTTCTCTGTCAGAGGCACCAACCCCCAACAAACACCCTCCACCATTTCTCCAGCTGCAGCTCCAGCTGTGGTGTGGCAGAGCCTGCTAAGCAACCGCAAAGCTTTCACTGCCTCTCCTACGTAGTTAGAGGGGGTTATCAGACTACATCACAGACAAAGGGTCTGGTGTCTGTTTTACTGTTTAGGTGAAAAGAGACATTTTTACTGCACATTTAAACTATGGTCTGATACTGAATTGTATTTGCCCACATCATTAAGAGTTAGAGTGTGCTAAGGGGCAGGAAAAAAAATCATCATTAGAAAGCTTTTCCTTTAAAATCCAGCTCTGCTCTTTCTGCCAGTGCGGCATGTGATTGTGTAGTAAACACAATAGGCACTGCTGTGAATGAATGAATGAAATAAATCTGTGCTCATGTAAGCACTTGGCGCCCTCTACTGTGGCCATAAATAGAAGATGCTGAATGAATATGCAAAGATGACTTTTTTCTTCTTCACCATATTTTTAGGGATAATCTAGTAATTTAAATCTTTTTTTGATGTTGTTGTTTTTTTGCAGCTTTCTGGTCGTTTGAGATCCAAGGTCATATCCTCGTTCTGAATGGGATGATACGTGTGATCATGGCTGCCTTACTTCCACATGGGACAATCTGTTTTCAGCTCAGCCCCACAAGGCTAAAAATAGCCTATCTTTACTGTTTTCTATCTGACGTTATTGATGACTCATTCAAGATCTCACTACTTCGCCACCACCACCCCCCAAATTCAGCTCTAAATAAAATTGTAAGATCTGTTTAGTTCAACTAAATGCTACTGAAATATACAGACCTTCCACTTGAAACATGGTGATAAAGGATGTGTGCCCTTCAGAACAAGGACGTTCCTCCACTCTGCATGGAGTTTCAACACAAGGAATCAAAGCTTCTGCTGTAAAAATGAGTCTAAATGTCTATTAGAAAAAAAGTTGATTTCATTAAATCCATTCAGAAACTGAAGCTACACTAAAATCTATTATATTTTCATTAAACATAGAGTAATATATTTCAGGGATTCATTTGTGGTAAATTTGCTGATTATATAGTACAGCTAATGTAAGCCAAGGAAGGTGGTCATTGCTAAAAAAAACCTGGATGTTCAGAGGGATGTGCCTAATTATATTACAGGAAAGTTGAGAGAAGAGAAACGTTTGAAAGCATGAAATTTGAAAGCTTATGCTGATTATTCTTATATTCTGAAATTGGTCTTTTTTAAAGGAACTGGCGTGTTTAGTTTGTACAAATTAGGCTTCTTGTGTTTAGTTAAAAGGTCCCAGCGGGGAAAAAAAAAAGGCAATTGGCCAAAAGATGCCTACAAGGTACATAGGTGAATAAAGGGAAACATTAATAGTCTGTGTTTTACATACAAGAAACATTTAAATCCATTTTTTGAGGCACTTTAAAACTCTACATCAGAAGTGTGTTGCATAGACTAAAGTGTAAAAGGAAAGCACTGCTGTTTACTGGTCTAAAATCATCTTTTTAGACAAAATTCAAATCTGCATTTCATGTAGAAATCAGGTTCCCAGAGTAACAAACAAGTTTTGAGTCAAACATAATTTTCCTTTTTTTCCTAGATTTATTACTCTTTATATCTCTCCAACACCAGTGTATTTCATTTGTACTGACATTAATCATTGTTAAAACTACAAACTGTGTACCACAAAAACACACCAAAAAATACATTTTGTCACAATCTATCCAGGAATTACTGCATCAGCAGTGAAATAAGACCAGCATAATCACTTTTGCTGGATAAACATGATGTAAAAACCTTGGTAGGGTTGTTTGTCCAAATCCTAACTCCACCTCAATACAAACCTATTTACTTAACATCTTAATCTCCTAGTGTGCTTTATAAGCTTTCTTACATATATTTCTATTCTTTCTGACCCAGTTACAACTAATTGGTGGACAAAAGTAAGATTCCACCAGTTCGTAAAAAATGGCTTAATATCTTTCCAGTCGATGTTTAGCAAAATTCACTAATTTGATTTGATCTAAATATTTAAAAGAGGGGAAATTTGGCCAATCCAAAAGAGAGTTAGACTCCTTCACAAAGCTGGTGCTCACTCGAAGCAGTAAGTGTTTCAAGTGCAGTGGGTAGGCTCATATGCTCAGCATGAATAATAGCCTTAGTCGTGATATTTGTAAAGGTTTCTATATTGTAAAATGGGCTCAATTGTTATTTTGAGCACAAACAGGATAATAACTAAGGCTTAAAAGGTTTGGTCCAGTATGACGTCTTTAGCTAAGGATGATTTATGGAGCCATGTCATCTGCTGGTTTTAGTCCAATGATCCCAAAGTCAGAGATGTCAAAGTCAGACTACTGCATTCTTCTATTTGCTGTTAAGGTGAATTACTTCCCAGAAGGACCTGACAACATATTTAGAAAATTGTCAATATGGTGTGTAGACAAATTTAAACCTTGTTATCCTTACCTCATTAGAACACAACCTCTTTTATTTAAAAACAGCTCTGTTATAAAAGTTGTTTTTTCTCCATCTGGCACATGCAATATCCACATTTCCCCAAAAAAATAACATTTAAAATGATCAGATGTTACAAAAATAAATACTATTACTCTAGGTTTAATTGTTCTATGTATAGGTTTTACTTTTTTTATAACCTTTGAAATTATTTATTTTATAGATGTTTATAAAATGAGTTCAGATGCTCTGCAAAGTATAGCATTTGATGATTCATTTTACAAAATGGATCATCCTAGATGTGACACATTACCCACGTCTTTCCAACATTCTTTTTTAAAGAAGCACAGCTATTAGCAAATATTATAGACGCCATGTAGGTTTTTACTGAAAGATATCTTTAAAATAGCCTTTTAATTTGACCCTTTACAGCTAAAACATCTTTTAATGAGCAGACTGACACCTCAGTGGTTCAGCACTGATGCAGCTCATAAGCCTATTTTAATGAATTTACTTTGGGTCAGAATTTCCTGGCGTCCATGTTTAAATGGGTCCACTCTAGCAAACAATCAAAGTGTTACATTCAAGATAAAGTTTGTGGATACTGAGAAGTGACTGGCATACAGTATGCCTATCATATAGTATATATATATATA
>JAUZNJ010028197.1:0-16249 GCA_034780135.1 Jordanella pulchra
CCTCTCTCATCTTTTTAAGTGGGAGAACTTGCACAATTGGTGACTGACTAAATACTTATTTTCCCCACTGTATAAGGCAACAAATTTCCAGGTGTCCATTCATAGAAATTGCATTGAAGACAAAGAGGAAAGACTCTACTAGTTTGGAGATCGAGGTTCTGCTGACTGAGAGCTGAGCAGCAGAATTAAAGCAGTGGGAAATAAATAAGAGCTGTAAATGAACTGGTTGAACAGTTTAAGAAGTAAAAAGATAAAAAAGAAACAATAATAAAAATCCTTTGATCAAAAAACAGTCAATGAAAACTACTTGAAAAAGGAAAGAGGTGATCTTTTAGTTATCAGCCTCTTCTCCTGTGGAGCCAACTACCAGTTTTAGTCAGTGAGGCAGACACCCTGTCTAAAAAGTCTCTACTGAGAACACTTTTGAAAAAGCTTTGATTTTGAAAAATTGTTGAGTTAGGCTAAAATTTTCACTTCTTGGAAACAAATGCAACTTTTTGGATAAAGGCTAACAAAGTAAAACAAATTTTACACAAAATTAAGAAAAAGCAGGGCGCAAACCTGCCAAGCAGTACATTTTGCACCATATTGTGACTTGCACCTATCGCTATAACTCGGACATGACATAGATCACCACCAAATTTTAATCAGTTGTTCCTTGGTATGAGGCACACCTTTCGTAGCAATTTCCTTAAAATCCTTTATAAGTTTATAAATAAGGCACAGCGTGCATCTACAGCCTCTGGTGGTTGTTCTGCTTCCATCTTCTTCATTCACTCTGCTTTCTGGTTTGATCAGCTGATTGAGATTTCCAGCAAAGCATGGCTCACCTTTCCTGTGTGTTTGTCTTCCATAAAATACATCTGGACTCTTTGAGTCCAGACAACCTTGCAGGGCTTCTTCAGCTTCTTTTGACCATTTTCTTAGTTTTTTTTTTTAATGCAGATTGTCTCTAAAGTGGCTTATACTCTGAGCAGAGAAAAACAAGATTGAGATCTGATTTCCTAAGAGGAGGTCTTACTTCAGAGCTGTAGGAGTCCTTCACATTTGCATAAAACAAGTCCAAAGTCTTGTTTCTCTGGTAGAGAAGCTGACAAAGTGTTGGAATGTTGGCAGTGCAGCTGAGTGAAACATAATTTAAATCACCAGTTATTGCCACAAATGCATTTGGGTGTTGTGTCTGTAGCTTAGCAACAACAGAACTGATTATATCACATACAGTGTCGGCAACGACAGAAGGTGAACGTAAAAGGTTATTAGACTGGTGAACTCTGGGAAGGTAATATGGCCAAAAACAACTGCTAACAGTTCAATATTTGGGCTGCAGCGACGAATCTTCACAGTAACGTGCCCTGGATGATACCATCTATTGTTCACAAGCGCTGCCAATCCACCTCCTTTGAGTTTTCCAGTATTCTTTAAATCTCTGTCTGCTCGTATGGTCAGAAAGCCTGGCAGAGAGACTCAGGGAGCAGGGCATGAGGATACCTGGAGGGCTAACAGCTCTCCAGAATCACCACAGCAGTCTGGACTTCTTTTCCTACTGACGATAGAGTTCTTCAATGGTAAATGGCCTGTTTCTATGTAGTCTTTCAAAATTGTTCCTTTCAGTTATTCACACACTGATGGTGGTAAGCTACATCATAGCCACAGCTAGCCTGGGAAACACTGTAAGGCACCACAGGCTCCTGACCACCCGGAGGTATCTTGCCAAAGGACACAAAAACAAAGACGACCGGAGCAGGATTTCACCCTGTTAAATGAAAGATTAGGGAACAAGAGCTATGGACTACACTCTGATGAATCTGGTTGGAGTCTGAGGGATGGTTCCTTCAGGGACAACAGCCTCAGCTCCACCACATCTGTATATTTCCAAAAATTAGATTAAAAAAACTCTGGGGAACTTGACTTAATGCAGAGAATGTAATTCATCCATTCAATTCTGGTGTGTTGGACAAGGGACATCTTAAAGTTGTGGACCGTCCTTAAGGGCCGGGGTCCTTCGGGTTTTAGACATGTCTTTATTCCAGTGCACCTCATTTAAAGAGCTAATTTACCTCATCAACGCAACTTAAAACTCTCCAGAACCCTTGGTGATCCTGGAGCAGTGGTTCTCAATCCTGGTCCATACCGCTGGCTGGTTAGTTTTAGATTTCCTTTCACTGTTGCACACATGATTTGTATACAAGAACGATAAAAGGGCTTCTGCAGCCCTTGAGGGCTCCTGAGGATTCAAGCAATCATTTGACTCAGGTGTTCTGCAACAGAGAGAAATTTAAAACATGTAGGGCAGTGGTACTCGAGGAGCAGCTTTGAAAACTATGAATGTAAAGCATGTTAGAACTGAAGTGCTCGAGGCTCAACTTTGATGTCAACTGTTTTGAAGCAACAATTTCTCCATTTATCCTTTTAAAGATGCCAATAAGGTTGCTTCATTTTAACATGACCCAGTAATCAGCCCCCCTCAGCTGGAGCTTACTTACTGGAAGTGGTTCTACTGGTCCCTAGATGGTTCTTTTACAACCCAGCACAGGAGACTTTACTTAGGAAATTTACCTTGTGTGAAATGAGACGCAGCTGAACTCCTCATCAGGGAGGCGATATTCCAGAAGCCCAGCTGTGTCCGGTCAGTCCTGCATGGAGTTAAATACCAGTTCTCCTAACAGTGACCATATTAACACTTTCTAAAATCAGTTCCGTCAACCATTAAAGGAAACTGAAACAACTACAGATACTTTATCAGTTAAACTCTCAATCTAAGCATTGATTTCCTGCCTGGATCCTACAAGAGACACTGAGGAACATCAAACTTTCTTGATATTAAACAGTTTTGGAGTTGAATAAAACTTCTAATCAGTTTTTTAGGGTATCAGCTCTAAGTGCTTTACATGAAAATGAAAAAAAGTATTTATTTAAAAAAACAAAAAACAAAAAGAACTTTTGGCATTACATTAAAACACAGACATAATTGTTGATACCACTCATTTAATTAAAGAACACATAAAAATACTTGGAATCTGACCAAAGTAACAACAAATCTATGAACTCAGACATTGCTTTTAACTATAACTCAACAAAATAATTTAAAAATAAATGGACATATATAGGGCTACAGGGAGTCACTGTGCTGGTTGGTGACATGGTGGAGGAAGCAAAGGCAGGAGTTGTCTCAGTAGATCAGAAAGGAAAATACAAACTAGTTTAGGCTAAACTATCTCCAAACAGCTTGACGCTCCTGTCACTTCAGTCACACGTGTTATTCAGGCTTTTAAGTTCTATGGGACTGAAACTTTGTTGTTATTTGTTTAAAAATCAAAGTGATGGATAATACGAATGGTAACAGGAGAGCCCCAAAAAACCATCTAAAGCTCAACTTCAAGCTCAAAGAACCCAAACATGGTGGAGGCTCCATCATGTTCTGGGGCTGCTTTGCTTCATCGGTCACATGGCGTCTGAATCTCTGCACGAAATCTGAAACGAAATCTCAAGACTAGCTAGAGCTTTTAGAAACGTTTTTGCCCAGTGTCAGGAAGCCTAGTCTCTGTTGCATGTCAACAGGATAATGACCTAAAACACTTGTGGATTAAAAGATTAGCATCATTTTAGTCCAGGACCTGATCCATTAGTTTTTATTTTTCAAATCGTTCTTTACAAGCACTGTTTTTTCAGCAAGGTTTGATTTTTTTTTCATTGTTACTTTTGTCAGGTTCCACTGTAGGTTGTTTGTCTTTAAGCAAGTGATACCAACATTTTTAAAAGCTGCAACAATTATTTCAAAAACAAATTTCTGCACATTTCAGCTAATCAAGGAGTCTGTTCTAGATCTAGGCAGCATAGAAGCTGAATGCTGCTACGGTTCATTTCTAACCAACAGTTCTGTATTAATTTAAGCCAAGACAACCATTAAAACTGCATCTTTCCAAACCAGTGATTCAGTGGAATGTCTTGGTTCATGTTTAATGAGCCGTGGTCCTTATTTTATTCTCTAGAAACTGGTCTAGGAACCATTCAAATATTTAAACCTCTCATAAGTAAAGCATTTCTGATTTTTATGAATGTTAGAATTATTTCCTTGTGAAGCTTTAGGATGTGAGACTTAACAAAAACATGATTTTAATCCATCTGTGCTTGTTAGCTTGTCAACAGCTTCCTAAACGTAGATTTCTGATGGTTTTTGTTTGTTAATAAGTTAATCTTGTTTTATTATTGTTGGAAGCGAAGAACATGTTTTATAAATAAAGATTAAAAAAAACTTAGCTTAAAAATCAACTGTGTTGTTTTCAGATTTTATTTTATTATACTTGATGAAAGTGTTTTTTCAAAATGTTTAAAAGATTTTATATTTTTTAATTGTATTTTTTTCAGATTTAGTTTGAAAGTTTACCCTCTTTAAATTGTGTTTTGCAGATCATTTTCATTACTTCAGGCCCACTGCAATCGCTCGCTCTTGACCAATAAAAACAGTTGTTGCTAACATCCATTCAGACCAATAAAAAATGCTGCCCTTAGAAATGAAGAGATTGTGATCCATAAAACGCAATTTGAAAGGAATGCAATTGTTTTTATATATCAATTTTAAAAAAAGAATTTTTAAAATAAAGTACAAAAGGTGCATTTTTATGGTAAATAAAATTGAAAAATAATTTAAAAATGCAAAAACAGCAACAAAAAAAAAGCCAATAATCTCAAACCCTTTTTTTAATAAATAAGCTTCTGAAATGTTAATTTCTTGTTTGCTTTTCTTTATTAATTTCTATTTTCAAAACATGTTATTTGCAACAATAGTGGAGCAAAACTCACTCTATGGTCTTTTATTCCTTTTATTGTTCATGTGTTCAAACCCACCTTGTTCCCATGCATGACCCAATAATCAGGCCGCCTCAGTTGGACCAAACTGACAGGAAGTGGTTCTGAAACCTTAAAAGGTTCTTTTAAAAACCAAGCAGAAGAAGCTTCAGTTCTGCTTCAAATTCAATCAGTCACTGCTGCGTGAGTTTAAAAGCAGACACCATGGAAGCAGTTTTCATAACACCTTTATTGGATGTGTTTCCGTTTTAAACATATTTACAGATACTTGAATCTTAACTTTGCAGCTCAGTAGAAATACAAATACAGAACATTGAGTTTTCCAAACCAAAACACCGCTGGAGCCACTTGAAGGCCGTCGGAGGGTGGCTGGGGGGGGGGAGGGGAGGTGGAGCAGAGTCTGTACTGCATCAATGAACTGAATAATGACTAAATATAATCAATTCATTTCTATTCATGTTTTTTAATGAGCGCACAAGAAAAAGGCTTTAGGAGGGATTGAAGCTTCAGCTAAATTTCTGAGGAAATCTTCGGCGGCTTCGTGTCGCACCTGTTTGTTTACAAATGCAATCGTCTCTGTGCTGCCGTCCAGTTTGGTAAAAAGGTTCCTGATTATTTGACTCCAACATTTTCTAGAAGATAAGGATCATCTGTAAGGTGGAGCTTCATAAACACCACCTTAAATTAAACACACAGCAGCGCCTAACAGGGGAGAGGAAACACTGAATGGTTCTAAACAGCTTTTAAAAAACAGACGTGAAAAAAAACCACAGCAAACATCCAGAGGACCCTTCAGATGGGACCCAACGTTTGCTTCTCGGTAGAAAACGACAGTGAAACATGGTGACGGCAGCGTCATGCTGAGGGGATTCGGTGCTTCGACGAGGGAAGCCGTCAGAGATTAAAGGAAGATGGAGAAAGTCCAGAGCAAAGCTGCGAACATTAGAGGCAGAAAGCAGGACGGTCACCTTCAAGCAGAACATTTCAAACATAAATTTGTGTTTTTCACGGTTATTCAGACTCTTCGCTAAAAGACGCCCACAAGCTTTAAGGTTTGATTCGATCAGTTTCCTGCCACCTTACAAATACACACTGTCCTGTAGCAGTTTAGAAAATACCAAACATTTGTGTTTAAAGCTTGAAAGAAACTGATCAAGGTTCCTCCTCTCGCCCCTGAAATGAGCCTGAAACCAACAGCAAAGGCCTCACAGTTGTGCAGCTGCAGATGTTATCAGTGATGCAGGGATCTGCGCTTCGGCGTCTCTACTGGTGCAGCTGTGAAGGCCAGATGATTGGCTCTGACGTTGTGAAAGAGAGAAAGAAAATCCCAGTATTGCTTCATCACGGCTCCCAGCTGCAGGGATAATGTTAAGCAGGACGTGTTTGACTGCGGTAAACATGAGCAGACGCCTCATCCAGCTCTGTTCAAATCTGTCCTCGTCTGCAGGAGGAAAAAGTTGCAGAAATGTTCTTTAAATATGCAGATGAAATGAAAACTGAGGGTTTGTCTGAACGGATCCGTGAGGAACAGAATAGAAATACCCAGAGTTCATCAGAGAACGTTACATAAACAGGCTGTTCTACACAGATGGCAGCGTTTCCCTCTCTGTTCACCGGCTGCTGTTATTAATAGACTCTTGGCTCGCCTGCTTTCCTCTGTGGTCACTCTCCCTACAAAATCCTTCATATTCTTTTTTTTTGTTGTTTTTGTGGGGAACCTTCAGTTAATCCCCACTTTCATATCGTTTTAGATCCACTGGCTTGAAATCCGTTTATTTTTTTCTATTTTAATTTCAAGCTTTGCTTGCTTTTGTTTCGGGTTCAGGCGCGGGTCACGTTCAAAACCTTGAGCGTGAATATATGGAAAACAAACAGGAGTTTGAGAGTCGTAGCTTTTAACAGACGAGGATGAGCAGTAAAACGCTGTCAGGACGGTGGACAGCAGGCAGCGGTAACATGTGGAGCGGCTGGGCTCTGAGGCGAGGATTGGTAAAGAGGCAAACATTAGTGCTAGAAAACCTGCCAACCCTCAACGTACACAGAGCAGATAAGCCACGCCCTGCGTGGATGAGGGGTTACTGCTGCTGGAAACAGAAGAAAAAAATTTAAAAAAATAGCATAAATATGTGAACCGGAGGCACAACAATGGGGGGGGGGAAGGAGTGAGCCCTCTGGCTCTTCTCAAAGATCTTCCTCTTATCAAACACTTTCAAAGGAAGTAAAACCGAATCAATAAACCTACAGAGTCTGAGCTAAATAAACAGACTGTGAATCGCTTTAAGTAGACGCGACCTTCCAGGGTCAACGAGTTGGTCTTTCTAGGCCAACATGGCTGACAGGGACCCAATGATCCAGTTAAACCAGAGTTTACTGGAGTAAAAACCATCTTCTAAACTGGGACGGCTGCAGAAGTCTACTTTTTTTTTTATATTTTCCCATCATTGTGGCTTTTGAACCTCCTGAGTGGGTGCTGGTCTACTACATCTCTTCACTCTCCGTTTCTCAGCGCTCCGCCTTTATGCTCTTCTCTGCAACTCTGAGCACATTTCTCAGTTCTCAGCACTGAAACTAATGACTCATGAGCTGCAAGCAACGTATGGAGGGAATTTTGTTCCACAAATTGGCTTGTAAAATAAAAAAAAGATGCATTCAAGGAACTGAACTTAATAAAATCTTAACCAAGGTTTTGAGTAACGTTGCTGTTTCCTCATGTTTTATTTTAGAATTTGTGTTTTTCAGTTTTTTAAAGCCAGTTTTAGAGAAAACTGGTCTCTTCTTCTGGGGGCAGCAGTGATGCGTGAGGATGGGTTTTATTGGTCAATGCAATTTCTCTGTGAAACGTAATATGCAAAAGAAAAGTTTGAACAAATAAAATTTATAATTATATTTGTAAAATAAAAAATAAATATTTGAAAATATATAATTTAACAGCAAAGTTGGTCTCAAAACCTGTTCAAGATTTTTATCTCTGCAAAAAAAATAATGTTTTTCCTGCAACAATACTGGAACAAAATTAACTCCATAGAAGCAAACATTTCAAAAACAACAATACATATCAAATTTTATTGGGAAAACACTTCAATTACTGTTGAGTCGTTACGAATCACCAAATGTTTTTATGCAGTTTAGTTTCAGCTAGAAGCATAAAAGAAATGAAGGTTGAATGGTTTTCGTTTAAGGGTTTGAAGAGGTTATAATGAGGATGAAGATGGAAGCCTTCATCAAACATGAGAGCTCTGCACTGAGGAATCATCATTTATTCACCTCTTTCAGTGCTACACCACTTTGTTTTCCCTCCTAAGTGAACAAACAGAGGATTTACAGCAGAGCCAGCGACACAAACACGTGTACCAAAGCGCGGTGCGTGATGGACCTCAAAATAACGCTGAGGATGCAGGAAATGTGCGTTCTGGAGACGGAGAACAAGCAGCATCCAGTGGAGCAGCAGCAGAATGGTTCCAGGGCGAGACAGAAACCGGTGGGACTGGTGTGTGGCGGCCCGGCGCTGTCCTTCTCTGTCCATATAAAGAAAAACAAAAAGCCTTAGAATAGGCAGTCACTGCCGACACATCGGATGAGTTTCAGGTCCTGGTCCATCCGATGAAGATCAGACAGGAAGTGGACTCGGTGGAGGAGAAAGCGACCCTGTGTCTCCATCAAGGTTTTGTCCAAAACATCAACAAAAACATCTTATTAACAGACCCTGTAAAAGTCCACTGGTGTGTTTGTGTGGAAACAAAAACAAAGATTCAGAATAGTTTGGACTCTTTAGGACCTGATGGAGAAAGTTTGGTCAAATCAAGGAGATAATTAAAACCGAGCCTCTCGTTTGGAGTCCCAGAGTCTGCAGAAGGCTGGGCAGCACACCCACCGTCTGTCTGGTTTAAGCAATGAAGACACAGATCTACAGTGAGACGTAAAGACAGGGACACATCAGAAGAAGAAGAAGAAGAAGAGGGGGAGATCCAGAGGGTCAGTCCGTTCCTCCGGGCAGCGGCCTCTCCGTCTCCTCTGGCTCATGTCTGCAGTTCAGGCGCAGATCAAAGAGTTCCTGTGGAAATTTGTCCGGCGGTGGGTGGGTGAGTTTTTGGGAAATCGGTCAGGTGAGCAGACAGGTGGCGCCCCCTGATGGCGGTCTATCGCTGGGCGGACTCGCTGCCGGGGAGGGTGATGTTTCCCAGGTGGAGGACGGGGAGAGGATGGGCCTCTGTGTTAAAGACCCAGCTCTCAAAGGGCATCAGGTCGTCACTGGAGAACAGCAGGTACAGGTACCTGTGAGGGACAAAAGACAGAGTAAAAGACCCTCATATGACAACGATGCCCTGCTGGTAAAACACAACGTTTTAAAACAAGAGGAGCCCACATCACCACCCCTCCACCTCCATGCATGACAGATGGAAGGAGGCGTTTGAAGAGCAACACGTTATATTAAAACTGCATCTTTAGATAAAATGAACATGGATCCAGTTCACAAGCAAACCATCATCATTTAGTCCAACAAACAAATAACCACTTATTGCAGCTTTCATTTCCTTCTTAATTCTGTTTTTTTTAGGCAAATAAAACCTCATATTAAATTCAGGATTCTTCAGTCCAGCTGATAAAACCCCAAACACTATTGTTACCAAAATCCAACAGTTTACGCACAAAAACGTCTATTTTTTTTATCTCTTTCAGTCTAACTATTAACTTTGCAAACGAACTCATTAAATCTTATAAGAGCACAAACGAAAATCCAATGACTTCTAAATGAGAAAAATGGACAAAAGAGAAGGTTTAGAGATAATGAGGTTGTTGAATTTGCAGCGATTCTTCAATGCTGTTGATCAGGGACCAGCAGCCAATCACAGCTCGGCGAGCTGGAAGGACGTGAAGAAGAGATAAAATAAGAAAAAAAGAAATGAAATGTCAACTTTTCAGGGAGTTTCAAACCGGTGTGGCAGCTGACAAACACCAAACAGACTCTGGTGGCACCAGAAGCTTTGTTGCTGTTTATTTCAATCCAAGTCAACAGACCAGCTCTGATCAGCAGCCAGCAGTCACTTTACTTTAACCGTCTTCATCTAAGAACCGCTGTGCTGCTTTAACGACACGGATACAGAGACGCTTCTCGCTTTGATTTTAAGGCTCATTTCTACAATTTTCCTACAGAACCTGGAAAAAAAACTGACTGAAAGGAAGGAAAGAAGGACAGGACGAAGGAAGTGAGGGAGGACACAGGAAGGGACAGAAAGAGGGAAGAGAATAAATAAAAGGTAGGAAGGAAGGAAGGAAGGAAGGATGGAGGATAAATAAAAGTAGGTGGGATAAAGAGGAAGAAGGTAGCTACAGAGGTAGCAAGGAAACAAGGTAGCAAAGCAGGAAGAAAACAAGGAAAGAAGAACAGTAAGAGGAAGGAAGGAAGGAAATAAGTGAAGAAGGACATAAACGAGGTAGAAATGAAGGATACAACTTTTAGACTGAAGTCAGGAAAGACGAGAAAAACCTTCAGTTTATTTTTGGTCGAATGTTCGTCGTGGAAAACACTGAACTTTGATTCCAGACAGAAAGTCTGCAAGAAGAATGAATGAAATCTGGTTAGAAGTAGAGAATAGAGCCTAGATCAACCACACAGAGCTTCCAGCAGGGGGCAGCAGAGAGCCACGGCCAACAGACTGCAAACCTCCTCTGAGCTGCTGCTCCTCATCCCAGCAGAGGTTCCCTCTGCACCAAACACAGCAGGAGACGCTGCTGCTGCACAGGTCCAAGCGGCTCCTAATGACTGTCCAGCATGTTACACATCAAAGCGTCTTTGGATACAGGCCAGCATACTTCAAACCACGCTGCAAGCAGGAAATCACTATAATGGTTCTTACTTTAGCGTCTCGGCGAGGAAGAAGCTCTGCTGCACATCGTCGTAGGTCGGGTTGGACGAGTACACATCCTTCACTCCAGAGAAACCCCCACTCACCCGGCAGTACTTATCAATGGCCTGCAGGAGACAGAATGAAGAGAGGAAAGAGAAGAAAGCGAAGGACGAAGGAGAGCAAGAAGCACAAAGAGAGAGCAAAGAGGGAGAGGACATATTGGACGTCAAAGGGGTAAAAGAAACAAAGAAGAGAACAGAAAGGTCCAAAGAAAAGGACGGATCAGAGAAGACAAGAAAGATGAGAACAGAAAGAAGAGCAGAGCAAAGAGAAAGAGGAGGGGAGGAGAGCACGTTTTAATAAGCTTATAAAAGCAGGCTGTAATTAATTTCTTTGCTTGAGACAGATTAGAGCAGGTCCTGGGGAGACATTCAGGAAGCAGCTGCTCCACAAAACCATGACAGCAAACTGCAGCATTCACACTTTATCTGCCACATTAGTGGCCGTTTCCTCCTGAACACAAAACTGCTTCGTCATGAGAAAACGATCAGCTACATGCAGGACGTCTTTAAGTTGTGGTTAAAAATATTCACACAGAAAAACAGATGAATGACGGGTGAGATCGTCATGGTTTGCAGCAAGTTTATCAGTAAAAGCTAAAGCTCAGCACTAGTCGATGGTTTTAAAACACTTTCTGATGCGATACGAAGGAGCGATGCTAAAGCTGCTGCTGGAAGCAGAGGATCTGACTGGTTGTTTACATTTATTATGCAGATGCTTTTATGTTCGGTTTATATGAACAATATTTTCAAACCCATATAGAGTCTAAATCATACATAGATCTGCTGTTATTTGGCTAATTCATATTAGCAACCAGTTCTGGTTCTGTTCTCTAAGTTAGTCCATGATTTCAGACTCAGTCACCTTTAATGACAGAGATTGTGTCCAGAACAAAAGACTGTGTGATGATTGCACTTTTTTTTCGCTCCATTTCTTCGTAAACTGAAGCATTTTTACCATAACGAGATCGTGGGAGCAGAGACACCCAATGAATAACCGATGAAGATTTAAAAATGATACCAAGAGGAAAAAGAAGCGAGCGGTGCTCAGATTTATAATAGGAACGTCGGTTGATGCATGAGTAAATGCCGCCAGCAGATGGCGACCTCACACAACATGTTTTGCATCAAACTAGTCCTGTTTAAATGTCCTGAAACCAAAAGTTGGATGCATGTTTGGGATCATTGTCCTGTTCGATCAGCCAGCTGGGAGCAGATCTCACTTTATTAGAGCTAGAAGGGAAGCCTCCATTAAAACAACAGAACCTCAGTATAATGCTGCCACCACCATGCTAGACAGACACCCTGTTCTCACCTTTTGAACACCTGGTTTGGAATCATACCAGCTTCTTCTGTCGATTCTACAGCCTGTTTACGCCTCTCTTCTGTCATGCTATGACTGCCTCCACTAAACGTAGTATTTTTACTAATTCAAATCATTGCAAATTGAAGTTTGGTTCAGTTTGATCAATAATATTTAGCTGAATTAACTTTACAGGATTTCATTGTGGGATTTAATACTAGCATGTTGCAGATAAGCAACCTTGTGAGGACGATGAGGTGGAACCAGTTGACATAACTGGGTTCAGTTGTTGCAACATTTACAGTTTTTAGATTCCTTTACTTCAGTTAAATGAATACAGCAAATTTTACAGCATCACCTTTATCTTTAAAAAACAAACAACAGTAATGAACAGTGCAAAGGGTGACTGCATTGAACCGCTGCAGACTATTAATTATCCCTGATAAACATCAGGTTCGCAGTGACAGGTTGGTTGTTTTTAGTTGCATTGAAATCTCTAGTTGTTTAAAAACAAAAATGTAAGTTTGAGTTTTAGTTTCCTCATAAAACAAAATAGAAAACAAGCCAAGTCCCTTTTTAGAAACTTGTATAAAAGTTTCACACTAAACAACAACAAATAAACCTAAAACTACTGAAATAGTTCATAGAAAACTTTCAGCCAGTGTTGTGTGTGTATCTATGCTGTGATTAGATTACTGTAATGTTTTCCTGCTGTTGAATTCACAACATCGTTTGCAGAGTGGCTTTCATTTCCATTCCTGATACTGATACGGGTTATTTAACACGACAAGCTATAATATTCCTGTTTAGCAGCGACATTCAATCGCTGACACTTCTCTGACAGCACGGAGGCCTTGGACTCTGACGTCAGGCTGCTGTTTCGATGCTTTGTGACAACATTTTTAATTCAAAGGCTGAAAGCAGGTTTGCATTTTCCTGCTTGGCGAGGAGCAGCTGTAAGGAATGACGGAGCGAGGAGAGGTTATCGCCTGAGGCGCCGCATCAAGCCAGATTAGACAGCTGACACCTACTGCAGCTCACTTTACAATAATATATACTGATATTAAAGAAGCGTCCCCTTCTCACACACAGTGTCGTTAAAAGTGCATCGATCGCCCAGATGGTGATGCTAACAGACCATTAGCACATATGAGCTCCATTGATTTCATGAGAACTTCTCACAGTGGATTAATCCCCTGCATAGTAATCCAGAGCTGCTTTACAAAGCTGGACGCGGCTGATCGACTTTCACTAACAACATGTCATCCAAAGGCTTCTCCTCTTTTAGCCATTGCCTTTCTTTCCATCTTTTACACACAGACACACGTTTATCGAGTCCACCCAGCGAGGTCCTCAGACGACCTCTTTGCTGTCAGCAGATTTTCTGGGCAAAGACTTCGGATCGTAACTCTTGTTCTTCATGGGCTGCTGTGTCAGACTTCTGTCCAAACACACGTATAACTGAGCTTAAAGGACTACCTGTATGTGTGCAGCTACTAAAAACACATTTAAAATAAGTTAAATTGACACCTTTAAACTAGTTTTACACACAGCATTGAACTTCTGGAGCAAACATCCATTTATGACGACATCAAACCAGGAACATTATTAGTAGAAATCAACAGTTTTTTGGTTTGTTTAAGGCTGATAATTATTTTATTTATACAAATATCGCTTTATCTTCCTCCATTAATATAATTAAAAAATCTGACAAAATGACAAATGTTACACTGGCAACAATTTCAAATAGAACCACTAGGGGGCGCTAGACTTGAAACTTAAAGTTAGCATGCAGGCAAGATGAACCGTGGCGAGATTTGTGAATTCCAGCAGATGTTCGGCCTCCATACAGAAATGTTTTTGACCAATTAAATGCAGGGATGGGTATGATGTCAACGCGTCAACCTGAGGTGAAAAGCTGAAGCCAAACAAACATGGCTGGCCCAGTTTAAGATGGGATATCCTCGGTTTGTTTTTGAAAAACGAGCAACAGGATATGATTTTTGCCTTTGTGGGAAGATGGTTGCACATTTCTTGCGACTGGATTTAGTAAATGTTCGATTCATCAGTTAAGTCCCTTAGCTGTGAAACAAATTAAGCTGCTGCTGCGATTGGCTAAAAACCGGACTTGGGAGGGTGGGTACCAATCAGCTCGAAGCACATGGTCTAGATCAGGCATCTCCAAACTCGGTCCTAGAAGGCCGGGCTCCTGAGGCTTTTAGAGGTTTCCCTGCTTCCATTTCCATTGGTAGCTGATTAACAGGCTTTTGCTGAACTGTTATCATCAGATTGAGATGTGCTGAAGCAGGGAAACCTTTAAAAGCTACAGGACGGCTACAGGTTTGGAGATGCCGGGTCTGGATTAAATCTTATCTCAGAGAAGCAGAAATATGTCTGATCAGGTAAAGGTCGGATATGTTTGCTCACCGATCAGAAGCATTTAGCTTAGTCAGCTCTGATGTTCAAGGGGATCTCAGAAAGCCATAAAGTGGCGCTGTGGATCACATGACTCATTCAGAGACGACCCGCTAAGTCACATAGGTGAGTGTCTGAGAGGAGCAACCTGAATGAAATATTGCCATGAATCAACTGCTGGACCAGAAAAATCAGTGAAACTTGAGCTAATATTTGTGTCAAAGGTTATGGAGTGTTGCTTTAACAAATGAAAGAAAACATTAATGATGGTGGAAATAAAGGGAGCAGTCATGGCTGCTGAACGCACAAATTAATGCTCCAACATATGAACGTACACAACGGAAACAATTTCTGCAGGCTGACATATTTCCCATTTTATTAGCTACACTCTTCTAGTAGCAGGTTTAACCCCCTGTTTTCTAGTCCATGCTGTGGGGGGGGGGGAGACGACCAACAATCATTGTGATATGATGCCTGAGGTATGAATGTCCCACGAAAGCATTATTTATTTATTAATGTTTATCTAACACACAGCTCCAATATTAAAGGTCCCATATTATCCTAAAAGTCCAACAATGAGGCCCCCAGAGCACGTCTGTGCAGAAATCTTTCTCCCAGATGAGGCAGACAGCCTTTACCAACAAACTCCTTATTCAGGACAGTTAAAATTTACATTTATAAATAAATAAAAACTCAAGTCATTCAATTTGTTTAGGAGGTTGTCAGTCAGTTTGATTTTTGGGACCACCATCATGTTTGAGAAACCTGGCTGAGTTGTTGCCTTAATCTGCTCATCAGAAGACGGGTGGACTGTGGTCATAAAGGAGTGGACGGCTCTGAGCTGTGGGGTTTAAAAACATCTTTAAGTTAACAGTAAGGAGGGAAGAAACGGCTGTTTTAATGTAGCTTCAGTTTTTAGCAGCTGTCTGCTGCTGTAGCCCATCTCATCCAGTCTACACCAACAATGAGGGTTTCTTTAATCCACTCACTGTCCATTTTCCCTCTAAACATGAGAGATTGCTGCAGGGGAAAATCCCAGCAAACCAGACCCTCCCTCTTCTTGCCCATTAGGAGGATCGGTTCAAATTTCAGCAAGTCGCCTTTGCTCTGCTTAAATGTAGAGTTGCTTCCACCTCATTGGCTGATCAAAACAACCGAAGAGGTGTTTCTAATAAAGTGGCCAATGCTCCTTTTTCTCTCCCTACTTGTACAGTGACAGCTGATGATGTAACACAGGTTCAGGTGTGTTAAAGAGCCAAACAATCAGGACTGATAAAATATAAGCAGAGCGATGAGTGAAGCTGAGGACTGCAGGTGTCTGTGAGACATGAGTGGGTTTAGGATACAGAAAAGGTATAACTAACACTGAGGGAGGAACAAAGAGCTGCATGACTGAGCAGCTGTGTTTGATGAAACAAATACTTGGTGGTTATCTGTACGTAGAGAGTTTATTAAAGAACCCGAGAAAATGATTTTAGCCAACAATATTCTGATTAATAGTCCAATGATTAATGCTGGACATTGTTAGCATTTCATTAACTAGCAATGAAAAACAGTCAGAATACTTTGGTTTAAGAGCTTCTAATGCTGGAAGACTGGGAAGGCTGCAGGAAGTAGAAAGAGACACTTCCTTATCAAAACAAAGCTGAAAACTAGACACACAAGATGGTCTTTATATCAACTCATTTTCTTCATGTTTTCACTGGAACTGCACATTCAATGACATTCAACCCATCATGCATGGAGAGACGAACCACTGGAACCTTCTACTGTGATGAACACAAGACACACTTATGGTTCAGATGAGGATCAAGCTTGTT